>CM034147.1:38984140-38994870 GCA_019776745.2 Taxus chinensis
AGAAACCAAATGATCCGGATTCGCCCCAGAGACGAACCAGTCCTATGGGTCTGAGGCACACCCGCAATTCGGTGAACATCGGAAATGTTGCACTCCAGACAAAAGCGGAAATATGTGTCAGTTGCTGAAATATCTGGTGAGTCGGCATGGTCTAATGCAGATTTAAAGTCCTTCAAGCCAAAGGATGCACAACATATTCCCGCTGACAAGAACAGATGCCAACGCCGGTCCAACTCAGGCAGTATCATCCCAAGATTTCGGCACCATTCACCGAAATTCAGAAGAGCCTGGACGCAAGATCAGCTTCCCGAGCCATCACTCACTTGGGTGCGACATTTTCTGGAACAAGAAAAACGGTGAAAATACCACGCATCGGCGTAGACTTCGAACTTGAAGCAAGCTTCTCTGAAAGACACTACCCCTTCCCAAGACGGGATCAAGTGCTGCAAAGCAGGGGACTGAGCGGAAAGGCTATCTAGGCGGGATGGGTTGTTCGGCTAATCAGAGGGAGGCTCTCCTGAACATCAATTCAAAACACCATTCACTACTTCGCTGGGGAACAGTTGCCTATAGCATGGAGCCTTTCGGCCTAACTAACGCTGTGCCATTTTCATTTTCAGCGGCCATGGACGTTTTGCATTCAAATGCCAATAAAATGGGAAAGTCAGCGTAGTTTATCGATATGACTTAACCCGTTGTTTCTCTACACTACGAAGTGATCATTGTGACCTTGAGAGCAGTATTGTCATGGGCCGAGACATGGAATTCCTAATCCCAAAAAGTCTGTTTTGGGGTTCTAGAAGGGAACTTGCGCGGCCATGTGTTAGCAAAGAGAACAAAGATTGATGCGAAAGAGTTATGGCTTCCAAAACCTTACATCTACCTACAAGCAAGAATGGTGTTCATCTCCTTTCTTCTTCGGAAAGGTGAACTTTCTTAGGTGTTTTGTCTGATTTTTTTGTTGAGATACCCGGCCACACTAACATGATGAAAGGGTCACCCACTTCAGATGGATGAAGAGGGAAAAGGTCGTTTGAAGAGATAAAAACCTGTTGCTCATGCAACCGGTCCGAGGTATGTCCGGATTTCTCCAAGAACTTCATTAGTTATTACGCCCTCCGACCATACTGTGTCTACAATCCTATGCAAAGAACTCTGTATATTGATCTTCCTCCGCATTCATGAGTTCTCCTATCAGGCATCACGAGTTGTGAATGAAAAATGAATCAGCTGAAAAGAACAACACGCCTTTCCGTGTCAAATCATAGCGGTGAGAATTTTCAGGTCTTACATTCTGAAAACTTGCATACGGTGGTGCTGTTCCCGACACCACGGTGAAATCAATTCTACTCAGCAAGAGTTAGGAAGTTTGAGGGGAAATTGGATCGCAAAGGTTCAGGAATATGACCGGGATATTAAAACCACCAAGCTGGTAAGGGGTAAAGCCCTGTCGTCAGCTAATGGCTGAGAACAGGGTGTTCAGAAAATCCGATGGAAAGAGAGAATTATCCCGACCAAGAGCAACAAAGCCTTAGAGGAGCTGATTCTGGCCTCTGGTTTCTATTATTGCGACCAGTGATGACGGGTACTCCGACATTGCTTTCTTCTTACCTTACGGCGAATGCACCGAATTGCACCTAACGCAAAGAGAAGCGTGGTATAAATTCTCAGGGCCGCTAAGTATGTTCATCTGGGATGCCGGTTTATATAAGCGACGGGATGGGATAGACGGTGTCTTCCTGTGATGTGTTGACAAGCCTGCAGCCAGTAAAACTGCTGGAAAGTTTCACAATAAGCCGTGGACGGGCCTATTTTTCTTCTTCAGTTGAAAGCACACCCACAAGATCATTAGAGCCAGTACTTACTGTGCCGACGCTCTTTCAAGATACGGTTTTACCTGCGGTGGCAAGTGGTGAACCCTGTCAACAATTCGTCGGAAAGCCCAAAGTTGGCTGCCTTCCCCTTAGGCCGGTCTTATCCAAGAACCAATCAGGCAAGGGGAATTGATTTATTGGTGCCACTCAAGCCTCATCGAGTGCCGGACATAGCTATGTCCCACAGCAACGGATTTACTCACTAAATGGGTGGAAGCCATACCTGTCAACGCACGCCACTTCTGAGGGTAGTTTGTAGTTTTATTAAAGAAAATATCATCGTCAGGTTCGGTGTTCCAGACAAAATCGTTGCTGATAACGCTTCTAACTTCTCTTCGCGGGAAGTTATTAGTTTTTGCTATGAATATGGAATAACTTTAGCACATGCCTCGGATTATTACCCTCAGGGAAATGGTCAGGCGGAATCCAGGTAATAAGAACTTGGTGACCATCATACGGAAATTAGTAGATGAAATCAGCGGATGGTGGCACAAGTCTTTGTACGATGCTTTGTGGGCGGACCGCATACTCCTAAGAGATCTCTCGCATGTCACCTTTTCAAGTGTTATATGGCACTGATGCCGAACTTCCCATTTCTGCGGAACTTCCTGCTCTCTACGCTTGGCACGAGCAATCGAAGATGAAAACTTTTCGAGTTCTCTCGTAGAAAGAGAATCATGTACCTTGTGGAACTTGAAGAAAAGAGAGTAAGGGTGGTCGACAGGATCACTGACATCAGAATCAAGTGAAGAAGCTTTTCGACAAGAAGGCCAAGCAGAGGAATTTTGAAGTAGGAGATCTCGGTCCTTCTCTGGGACAAGCGAAGAGAGCCAAAGGGTATATGCACGGAAAATTTGATTCCTATGGAGAGGGCCCTTCAAATCAAGCAACTCCATGGAGAGAATGAGTTTCTTATCTCTCATATCTGGATTGAGCTGAACTCCCGCTTCCCTTTAGCGGGCAACATCTCAAGATCTTCAGGAAGTAGAGCTTGCCTCTCTTCTTTGTACAGTTTATTTTAGTTGTGTGTTTGCTTTTTTGTTGTGTGTTTGCTTTCGGTTTGTTGCTGTGTTGTCTTTGTTCTCCCTCCGGTCCCCCTTGTTTTTGACCTCCGTACCCAATGGATAGGCACATGTGATCTGGGATTCTCTAACCCCGAGTTTGCTCAGGGATAGTCCCCAGAAAGAGCCAGCTGTTATCTCGTAAAATTGACAAGGGCAATTTTACCGATAACCATACCGAAAATTTTGTTTCGATCCCTCGTAAGGGATCCTTCGCATTCGAAACGTCATAAAATCCCTCCCCGGGAAATCTAGTTTTCGAACTTAGTCTTTTTGAGCCTTTTTTGGCTGGGCGCATGAATTTTCCTTGTAACACATAATTTTGATGCACCCGCTTAAAAGCCTTTGGCGCATGGTTTTCCATGTTAGCACGCTTCTCGGTGTGCCAAAGGGCGCACGTAATCTACATGCAACACCAATTTTTGGCGCGCCAAAGGGAGCACCTAACTTCATGTCGACAACGAATTTGGTGCGCCAAAGGCGCGCTGCATTCTTCTGTTGCCATTTCCCTTCCATGCGCCAAGGGCGCACGCTTTTCCCTTGTCGACAGCAGTTTCCATGCGCCCTTTCAAAAGGTTGGGTGGCGCATTATGACAGGTTTTTCTATAAATATCAGTGCGCGCCCAATGTCATTTTCATTCTTTTGTCGAGCACGTGATACTTCATGGACCTTGTCAGCCCCTGCTCTGTCACTTTCATCGTGTTGTGGACCCGCTCAAGGAATTTTTTTGGCTATATCTAAGGTAAGAGGTTCTCCCTCTTTTCCATTTTGTGCTTTCATGTTCTCGCTTCGTGTTCTTGGTCTGGGCGTTTCTTGGTTTTCGTTTTGGTTTGCTGGCCTGTTTTCTTCTTTCTTTTCTTTTCCTCCTCCTCCTCTTTCCAGATCTGCTGGAAGGGAGCTGTTTTAAAATGGCTTGGTCTAAGGATCTTTTGATATGAAACCCTTTGTCCAAGCGGCCTTTGAAATGGAGAAAAGAATGAATATGTTTGAGAAAGTGTTCTCTGGCGCACTGGCGCGCCTTGTTACAAAAAGGACAGTTGCGCCCCTCGGCGCACTCACACACCATGCAAACACTTTCAAAATCCGCGCCTAATGGCGCCCCTTTCCATCCTGCGAAGTTTGAAATCATGCGCCCTGAGCGCCACCCTTTTGCATGCTCCAAGTGTAAAAACCCACGCCTCCTTAAAAAGCCTTCGGCGCACCCTTTGTCCATGCTGCCATTAATGTTTCCATGCGCCAAAGAGCGCACCCCAGTTTCGATTGCAACAAAAGCCTTTTTCGCGCAAGTATAAAGATTAACATAGGCGCTGGCGCCACCCTCCATGCAGAACATGATGTTGGGTAAACCCTCCATGCGCCGCGCTATGTTCCTTTGGCGCATCATCGGTCCATGTTACACATCTTTCCATGCGCCATTAGGCCGCATCGAACCCCAATGTAACACGCATTTCCTGTGCGCCCTGTTATAAAATGCAACCTGCTTCATCCATGCGCATGCGCTTTTGGTGCCAATATAACCTCTGCAACATTCCTTTCTTGCGCACCTTATCTATTGGCCTGCCAATTGTATTTTTCCTGCGCCCTGAGCCTTTAAATCTCTAACTCCTCCTGCTAAGCTTTCCAATGGAAGATCAAATGTCTAATTCAACCTTTTTGGATTGGGTCTCTCTTCTTCTTCGTGCAGATCAGCAGCTGAGTTCGAAAGAACACATGTCTACGTCAAGCAAGAAGCCCACCAAACCAAGAGGAAAGGCAAAGCTAACAGAAGAAGAAATGAAATACAAATATCAGAAGGTCAGGATGCCCGAATCACAGGCTGAGTGCAGTATGGATGTCCGGGACTCTGAATTGGGTCACATTGACATGGATGAGTTCTGGCTTAGAACTCAAAAGGTTACAAGAAGTCCATGGATGGACAAACTAATAGGCAGTGCCCTGCACTTTGCCGGAGGAATCCCTGTCAGCGCTGTGAACAACGAATTCATGATGGTTGTTGCACAATCCTTCAACAAGGACACAAGATGTGTCGAGAACAGCAAGGGCGAGGTAGTCATAAACCTCACTGCCCGTCATTTTGAGTTGATGCTTGGCATCCCTCACCACCGGAACTACGTGGCTGTTAGCCAACAGGAATGCATCAAGGCCTGGGAAGACAACGAAGGCCAGTGCATGCAGTTAATGAATGAGGTCTACCTAAAGAATAAGAAAGTAGTGACCCGATGGCCTCAGACTATCCACCGAAGTGATTTCTCAGAGGAACTCAATGATACTATCACTTTCCTAAGCAGAGTCTTCGGGCTTTCAGATGCCCACTATTTCCATAAGTGGATGCTGCGGTACCTGGAGACAATGAATAAGAATTTGCCCGATCAGCACTTTTGCTGGGGTGAAATAATAAGCAACACCATCTCTGAGCAGCTACAATAGCTTGCCACAACTGGAGTATTTCATATGAACTCCTATGTAGTCTACGCTGCAGCATCGGCAAGGGATTACCCAGGGCTCAACCGAAGTGGAGTATGGCCTCAGGCCAAGATATTTGATTACTATCCAGAGCTGAGACTAGAGAATAGTATCCCTCAATTTGCTAAAATCAATGATGTTTTCTTCTATCACATCATGTGCATGTTGCGGCCAAATTTGACTCATAGCCGGACAACCAAAAACATAGTGGCAGTCACAGAGAAATGGGGAGCCTTGTTCACCCAATTCCCCACGTTCACCTATCTAAGGGCTGCCAACTTTTTGGGAGAAACCAACCAGGCTACCGAGGTATGCTGGACCAAAGCTGATTTTATTGGAACTGTCAAGACAGCTCGTCACATACCATGAAAAGTTCCTCAAGAGAAAGAAGGGCGGAACTCCTTTCCCCCTCACAGTAGGGCCGTTACACATGCTCCAGCTATCACAAGGTGAAGGAGATGTTTGCTGAGCTAGAATTGCTCAACCTAAAGCATGATTTCCCAGCAAGGCCTACATTCGACCCTAGGGGCTGTCTACCAAGGGCTAAGCTTGATCCGATTCATGTCCCTCAGATTGAGGATATCTACATTGACGTTCTCCATGAGGTAGAACTCAGAAGAAAGGATCACTCTCGCTTGGCATTAACGGAAATCATCCAATACGGAGTGGCCATTGTCCCAAAAGGCTTCCAAACCACGGAAGACGAAGTAGACAAAGTGTATAATGACACAGAAGGGGATGATTGGCCCTTCCCGGACATTGACAGAAGCAAGGATCCTCAAACAATTAAGGAGAGGGTAAAAGAAACTATGCGGAGAACGGAGCATTGGTGCCGCATGAACGGACTAATCTACCTCGGGGTAGATTTCACGACTTCCCCTTTGGGCAACGCACCTCCAAGGACAAAGAAGCTGCTGAAAGGCAAAGGTGCCGAAGGTGAACCTAGCACCATTCAGGAGGAAGCCCCTGAAAGTCCTCTTCCTTCAGAGCCTGAACAAGTAATAACTCTGGATTCGCCAGAGAAAGAATTGACAGAGGATAGTCCTATACGCCCATCCACCCAGGATGTCGGCATCGCTACAACTTCAGAGGTCCCTTCTATCCCTTCTTCTTCTCTTCCTCCCCTTCCTCAGATGTCGGCAACCACTCCTTTGGTTGTGTCCTCTCCCCCTTCTTCTACTCTCTCCCCTGCCTCTTCGTCCATCTTCTCCTCTCTCGCTGATTTGTCTTCCTCTATTTCTTCCCTCATCTCCGAGCTCCCTTCCCTTCCTATCTCTTCTGCTGCTGCGGTTTCCCTTCCCCCCATGGACATCTCCGCGGCTGTTCTTTCAATGCCTCCGCCGCGTGTCTCCACGTTCTTCCCCTCTTCTACCGTTGCTGCCTCCCCCTCTGTCTCTGGTCCTTCTTCAATAGGACCAGCTTGGATCTCTCAGCAGCTGAGCCAACCAAAGAGGAAAGTCCCCATCGCTCCGATGGACTTTTCAGTCATTCCGGCTAAAGGAGCAAAGAAGCACAAGCCGGTTACACGCTTCTCCAAGAGCGCTGCAGGTGAGAGGGTTATGGAAATAGCCTACCCTGATCCCACCAAAGAGAAAGAAGATCTGTCTCCGGCAGATTTCACAGTGACCCAAGTCACAATGGGGACATCCTCAGAAAGTCTCCAGGGGGAAGCTCTTTCCGCAGTTGATGCACTCTGCGAAAAGCTTCAAGAAACAAAGGAAGAAAAGAGGCTACTGAAGGAGCAGAATAAATACCCGCTTCAAGCCTTACAGAAGATGGGAAGTGCACCTCCCACAACTGCCGCCGAGACTCCTGAGCTGCTCAGTCAGGAGAAGATTAATGAGTATTCAAAAATCGGCGAGCAAGGTATGGCTGTTTCTGCTTGGAGGAGCCAGATCCTCAAAGATAGTGAAAAAGTAATCGCCGAATATATCAGCTTATACCTGAATATCGAGAAGGCGAATAAGGAACTCCAAGCATTAGCAGGTCCAGTATCAGAAGAATTAGAGCATGCTAGACTCCAGCACGAGGCCTTCCAACAAATGTTCGACTGTTCAGTCGAAGATTTGGTCAAGTTCGGAGTATTCGGTCATCCAAGGACCCTCAACAAGACCATGTCCACTCTGGACTATCGGATAGATCAGCTCGAATTCGTGTTAGAGAAGATAGACAAGGTGAAGGAAGAGGCCCTGGATGCGATGCATCAAATGGAGAAGATTGTTCTATCTATGACTCCAGGGTTGCTCACTCCTTCCCTCACCTTGAGATCAGCTGATGATACTATCCAGATTTTCAAGGAGATAGCTACTCAAGGGACAGGGCCAGAAGTCACGTTCGACATCGAATCCATCAACAACCTACTGGCCTGTAGAGACTTCATCGGGTCCCTAATCGAGGCGGGTAAAGACTATTCCAAGATCCCAGAAAATCTCATAGATGAGCGGGAAACTTGCAAAGCAATCAGTGAACGGCACAAGGATCCATCACAGGATCAATTTGGGCCGATGATCAGCAAGTTCTTGGAATACCGCGCTCAGTTCCACATCTCATCTCCTGATCAGCATCAGAAACAGGCAACCCCTTTTAGGCCACAGGATGATGATGATGAATAAATTCTTCTTCTTCTTCTTCTTCTTCTTCTCCTCTCTATTCTCCGACTTTCTTTTCGTAATATCTGAATTAAGTTGGCACAAATGATGACATCATCCATGTTGCATCATGGGATGATGTCATCCATCAAAGTTGTCAAAGTCAACATGACTTTTGGATATTTTGTAAATATCTTGTAAATAAGTGGTTGGCTCCTTTTTGCCTTCTCTCTCTCTCATCTTCTATAAATACTAGAATACTTGTTGTATTCTAGGAGGTGAACATTTTTCAGATAGAAATAGAAGTGAGGAGAGAAATACTTTGAGCTTTCTTGTAACAGAAAAGAACAGTAATACAATTATTCAGACTTTGTGCTCAATAGCTGTGTTATACATTAGATCTTTCTTACGTTAGATCTGTATGTGTTTAATCTGTTGGATTCATATCTACTTTTCCGTCATTTGTTAATCAGTATTGCTTTGTTTATTTATGCAAGTAGGTTTGGCTCTGTTTACTACCAAACTAAAAACATAAATCTTCTGACCTTTCTGCTTTGGAATTCATTTCTTTTCTTCCTTCAGATCTGTTCTTTCTCTTTTCCTTCTTTCATTCCTTTCTTTTCGCAGCCTGAAACACTCTACTGGGATGAGATCCCAACCCCCGAAGGCAGAATCTGTGAGACTTGCATAGGTTCCTGCTGGTAGAAATAGCGATAAACCAATTTCGCTTTGCTGTCTCAAAGAGGGGCTAAGCCCTGCAACACTGTTGGCTCGTCTATCCATAGATCTGTCCGCGCGACAGATTTTCGGACCAACAATGTTTCATGCACCCCAAACAAGGGGGGCATACATTGGGTGAAAAAATCACCCCATACAACAGCTCAGAGCTATAGCACAGTACAATACAACACATGAACATGATAGGAACACAGGTCACAGAACAACTCAAAATCTGACTTGGATCATCAGCACAACACATACAAAAAACACCCAGACTCAAAAAATAGCTCCTAGGTGTATGTTTTCCTCCCTTGGTTGCTAATATCTTAAGGGTGTACATAGTAAGCTTATCATATCAGTATAGTTCACATAAGTCTTCAGAGTAGTTTTTCAGCTACAGGAATATTTCTCCAGCAACAAAATATAGTTTATCTCCTATATTCATTTCAATTAGTACAACTTGGAACTAATACGGAACAATCGAGAGAGCAAGAAAAAAATAGGGACACACCATCTAAAGTGGTGTTTATCAGGCAGAGTCATGGAAGGAGAGTAATATGAGACCTCTCTCCCCAACACTTACTCTTTGGCATGAGATCACCCTACAAACTCACACTTGGCATGAGATCACCCAAAAAACTCACTCTTGGCGAGAGATCGCACAAAAAACTTTCTCTACAGAACATTTTTAGGAAATTTTTCTATCCTTTACACACTTCTACATCATGTGCACACTTTCCTTTTACACACTTTTACATACTTATGCACACATTTCTCTAATTTATCATATACAAGACTTTGACTACATTCTTTCTCTTCTTTTTACAGGTTTGTTCTTACTATGAACAAGGAAAAGTTGCAAAAGCTATGAAAATGGGGTAAGAACACTTAAGAGACCCCAAAGCTTAAAACAAACAAATTAATGGACCATCATGATAAGAAATAAGCAAGGATTCATTAAGTTGCATGCATTAATCTCAAAGTAAACAAGAAAACCTAACATATCTAGTTATCCTCTATTCTTGAAAGCTTTGTAAATGAACATAATAAAGATTCTAAGTAACCAATTTGTGATTACGAGAATGGGAGTTCACTAATAATGGCTAAAAATACATATGCTTCTTCCCATTGACCCAAAGCTTGAGAGGAAATAGAAAAGAAAGGTAATTAGCTCAATAAACAACAAAGAAATCCCTTAATCCTAAATAAAAATATTATAGCTTATGCTAGAAAGGAGGAAGTGTTCTTAGAAAATGACTTGGGGTAGTGGGGTATTCATAGTTTTCCATTTCCAAGAATGGGAGACTTTTGGTGCATGTGGGACAAATGAATAAGCCAAAAATCACTTTAGTGAATCAAAGTAAGATTTGACTAGGTTTAGAAGAGGTTAAACATGCCTTAGGCTAGCTAACCTAGGTTTAGGCTAATTATCCTGATTAGTGATGAATTAGGAGTCTGAGATAGTTGTGAGAGGACTACTCAATCCAATGAAATAGATTGATAACCTAGGAAGCTACTATAATAGGTTTAGAAGGAGATGAGAAGATGGTTCAACTAATAAGAGGCTATATTAGCCTTATTAGTCAGTTATAAGAGGAATATGACAAAAAGTATGTCATAAAAGGAGAGTTAGAGATGCCTAATTGATGAGTAGAATAGTTAATGCAATAGTAAGAATAAGATTACTTTGATCAAACTAGAGGTGTCAACATTTTCCCCTCTTTGGGGTGGTATAAGCTATGCCACTTTAAAGAAAGTAGACAAACACAAACAATTACAAAAAAAATTAAGGGGTGGGAGAAAAATTAGTAGGGTGAATGATTCCCCTTGAGTGTCAATAGGGTGATGAAAGAGGTCGATCAATGATCAAAAAAGAAAAGGAAAATAGAAGAATGAAGAGGAAGAAAACTAACAAGAAGGAGAAAAATGAGCCATCATTGACTTTGCCTTGCATCAGCTAATGTTTGTTGCATCATATTGCTAAGAATCTTCATCATCGATCCTTATTAAAATATGAGCATAT
>CM034147.1:39001786-39277018 GCA_019776745.2 Taxus chinensis
TAAATAAGTTATGTTTATTTCCCCTCTTGTATTTTGAGTAAATTATTTATCATTTATCAATTACATAGTTCATTGCAAGTTGGGATGCATTATTATGGTCATGCATAATTGATGTTGGAAGTTAATTAGACCATAATGTACTACTAATTTTAGCCAATATAACACTAAAAAATAATAAAATTCAGGCATATAACACCAATTTTTAATTCAATAACACTAGTGTTAGTTGTGTGGCAGTTGTTGGATAACACCAAAATCCAACAACACCAAAATTGGTTATGACATATAACACAAAAAATATAACACTGTATTTGGTGTTATATTTTCAGTGTTATGTGACATAACCAATTTCAGTGTTAAATTTTAGTGTTACACAACTACCACACAACTAACACCAATGTTGTTGAATCAAAAATTGATGATTATGCCTAAATTTTAGTGTGTGTTTTTAGTGAATTATTTATTTTTATACACATGTTTTGTTATCTACTTATATATAATTGATTTTGGTGTTTGATTGTAGTGTTAGAGACAATATAGCTCCATAGCCTTATTATTTTAATTGATTGTGAATGGAACCAAAGTTGGCTTGTGATTAGTATTATAAAACAATTACAAAAACAATTTGGGTTTAATATTGTGCCCTCAAGTGAGTTCACAAGCATTTTATTAATATCAAAATGAAAAAAATAAATTAAAAGGGTGCCTAAATGTTACTAACCCTTGACATAGAATGGTATAATAGATGGCCAAAACACATGATTTAATGACTGTACTCCATAAAACGCCAACTACTAACTAATTGTATTATAATAATTAATGTAAGCATCTAAGACATTTAGGTGATTAACAGCTAGCATATTCTACCAAACTCAAACATCATGGCCAATAAAGGTGAAGCCTCGTAACTTCATGTACATTAAGAATTAGAATATTATCCCAACTTCATGATATGTAAAAAAATGCTGCCCAACAATCACAATTATAGGTGCATTTAAAAAAATACTACCTGAAACCATTTTAAACATCAAAGGCATCTTTAACAATTTTAAACATCTAAAAGTTTGTTTAGTATAGCTAGAATGTTTTTTATTTACAATCTAGAAGTTCAAAAATCAACTACAAGTGCTTGAACATGGCTACTAAGCAATAACCCCATTTAAGAAAACTTGAGGAGTTGGAGGTGAAAGGGAAAAATCTACTCGAGATTGAGAAAAAACCCTCTTTGTTAGAGAGTGCAATGCCACAACACCACCATTTTGTTATTTTAAATTTACACTAGGAAAAATAAGTCCAATAAGTGCTTCCAAAATTGTATATCTTATTATCAATGATAAGTAGTATTTATCATTTGTTTAAAATGTATCCCTCATCTAATTTATCAAGCATGAAACTCTTATACCATTGAAAAGATCAAACTTTGTCCATAGAGAGACATGTCATGACAACAAGCACCTAATTTTAAAATATTTTTGCAAAAGTGCCTAAAACTTGTCACCTGTAAGTGGAACCATAATCAACAAAGGTCAAAGGACAAAATGCGATGTTTTGACACTTCAAACCCTTCTTAAAGAGTGATATTATAAGCTAAGAACAATGGAAAATAAACTAAAACCCTAACCCTTATCTGCATAATCCAATTAAAAGATTTTTAGGATTTCCAATTTAGTGTATTATCACTTGAGGAACATTGAAAGGTTATATATGTTGGTGGGATTGTGGTTCAAAAAAATTCATCTCATTTAAGCCTTAAAATGTGCATTAAAACCTTGTAAAGGAAAAGTAAGGCCTTAAACCCTCAAAATTGTCATCGAGGCATAATCTAAAAAAAAAACATGATTTACAAGCTTGAATATGGTTTAGATACTCCTTTTCATTTGAAATGTTATATTTTAAATTTTTATCTAACTCATTAAGTCTTAACATTTGCATAGTAACTTTTGTGAAGCACTAAGAAGGGTTCAAACCCTTGGTACCATGTTTTGAAGACAAAGTATAATCAACTTAAAGTTTATGTGTTTATAACCAAATTATGTCATTTGGAAAAACACCTATACATTACCAAAATTTGAGCAAGTCGGAAAAAATAGTAAAATGCACAATGTTAAGGATAAAATATTTGGAAGAATGATCAAAACATACTTATAGGGAGAGTGGAAAAACATACATATTTATCTCAATTATCGCCTTATAACCCACATTCTCTTTCCAATTTCTTCTTTTATTCTCTTCCTGATTTACTTAGATCTTCACCTCCCTCTTCATCCTGTGATATCCAAATATAATTGTCACTACTCTATCATAATATCAATATGTGGATCAATGTCATTTTACTTATAAATTAATACAAAATTGATATGAAAAAAACTCCAATAAATATTTTATAGTATGCAGGGTTTTAGAACTAAATCTCAGTCTTATTGGGTTATATCACAATAAATTTATGATGGACGAAGCAACAACTTTTGAATTTGGGTTTGAGCAAGAAACAAAGAGGGAGCCTAGTGCAGGGTTTCACGGGGAGAATCTGCAGGATGGCAAGAAGGATGCACAGTTTACAATAGAAATGGACAAGGTAGAGCCAAATATGAGACCCCCTATCATATGGGCGTGACGAGTGGTCACACAAATAGTCAAACAAGTATCATCTATCAATCTCAGCCCTGTTTGTAATGAAAATGGTGTTTTCTTGGAAATATCAGAACTACTAGCCAACCAGGTGATGTCTTCAATGTGCAACACTATTCTAGCCAGGATTCCTGAAAGCAGGCCAAATATTGAGGAGTTTAGAAAATGGGAAAATAGAAAGTGGACGCATAAAGGATCGATGGAAATAGCAGTGTATGTTAATGCCTTTTTGTGATCAATTTATCCTTGGAGGAGGACTTCTTAAGAATCCTCGTTGGGGGACCATGGTTCATGGTTAGAGTGGTGGTTCTGGTCCAAAAATGACAGCTTGGCTTTAACCCCTTGGAGACTATCATTAAATAATATCCTATATGGGTTTGGCTACTAGGGTTACCGCTAGATTATTGGGATTTGAACATATTGTAAGGGATTACTAAAGCCATTGAGGATTTGGTTATTAAAGATTCGGTCGCCTGTGTAAAAACTAGGCTCCTATTTGCAAGGTTCTGTGTCAATGTTGCCCCTGAAACATCACTACCTAGAAGCTTTGAGATCAAGGCACCCTGGGGGGTTCACACCCAGAAGATCGACTATGAGTTTACACCGTTCATGTGTTTTTTCATGTTTTGAGGCAGGTCACAATATTAAATCCTACCCTAAATCCACATAGAAGGTTACTTAGAAATCCTTGTTAAAGAAACAAAGGCATTAGTAAGGAAGACTTGAAAGGAAAGGGAGTCATGCATCCAAATGGAAGTGGACCATTGAAATTAAATCCCTCATGGAAACAAATAAATAAACCAGCGAAGATTAAGGATCAAAATATAGAAGACCTAGTACAGAACATAGAAGAGTAGTTAAGAGGGTCAGGAGAAGGTCAAAAATATGGATGTGAACCAAGATCCTACAAGGATGAAGATACAATGGTTTTTGAATATTGTCAAGAGGATAGTATTGTTGGATCCATAGTCCCAGACTCCTTGGATGTAAGTTTATTTGCCCAG
Organism: Taxus chinensis; assembly: GCA_019776745.2. Taxonomy (NCBI): domain Eukaryota; kingdom Viridiplantae; phylum Streptophyta; class Pinopsida; order Cupressales; family Taxaceae; genus Taxus; species Taxus chinensis. The sequence continues at coordinate 39,005,419 of CM034147.1, forward strand.
ATACCAGGAGAATCACTACTTGTAAGAAACATGTTCAAAATGTTAGATGTCAATTTGGAGTACATTGCTACAGTGGAGGAGAATATCCAACACACCCATGTGGCTTCTGAGAATGTGCTAAAGGAAAATCTAGTTGATAAAAAAGAGGATAAGGAAGTGGTAAAAGAAATTCCTATAAAGGTGTGATCAAATATCCATGTTCTAGAGACAATGCATATACCATCTCCAAAAAGGATTCAAACCCCAAAAAACAGATCAAATGTGGATGCAGGGGCCAACAAAGCATCTCCAGGAAGATCGTCTGAGAAGGAAAAAATGGAGAGAGCAGAAAAGAAGGACATCATGGACGAATGCCAAAAATCATTGTTGGTAGGTAAAAACACTTCCCATTCTAAATGATTTGCTTATCTTGGAATATAAGGGGCTTAAACCAGCCCAATAAGCATAGGATCATGTTTGATTTCAAAATGAAGGAGAAACCTGATGTGATAATGTTACAAGAGACTAAGATGAATGGGGATATGATGAAAGAATTTCATACTTCTTTCTAGAAAGAAGTTGTTTTTGATTTTCAATCATCAGTTGGGGATTTTGGAGGGTTGTTGTGCATGTGGAAAAAGAATAGTCTGGAAGGCTTCCCCCTCATCAATAGCCATCATCATATAGTTATTTTTTTTACGGAAGTCAGTTCTAGAAAATAGTTTATTCTCTCTAATATTTATGCTCCCAACACTACTACTGGTAGAAGACTACTCTAAGAGGAATTGACCACTTTCAGAAGAATGTTTAGTGATTTAAATTGGATATTAGGAGGATATTTTAACCCTCCCCTTATACCTTCTGAAAATAAATCATGGAGGAGGTGTTAATGTGTTTACAAAAAGCATGGAGGACCTAGGAAATTTTTTGGGTTAGAATGCACTGATAGATTTGAATCTTAGTGGTTGAAAATACACTTGGTCCAACATGTGGGAAGGGGATAATCTGATCCAAATCAGATTAGACTGATTCCTTGTTAATACCCAATGGATTCAGGAGAACCAATACACTTTATCCTCCCTAGCTCATATCAGATCATATCACAATCCCTTGATTCTTAAATTCAATATCAGAGAGCAGCCTATTGGAAGACCTTTTAGGTTTGAAAAAATGTGGACCACTCATCCATATTTGGAAAAAAAGATAGAAGAATGGTGGAGTATAGATGTTAAAGGTAATAGTATGTTCAGAGTGACTGTTAAACTAAGAAATATTAAGGCCAATCTCAAAATTTGGAATGAGAAAGTTTATGGAAATATCTTTCTCCAAAAAATTAGAATAGCTGAGGATCTCAGGGCCATAGAAGAAGTTATGGAACATGGAGGATGGATCTCTTAGGATAAATTAAAAGAGAAAGATATTTTTACTGAATACCACAATATTTTGCGTACAGAGGAGATTTATTGGAAACAGAAATTGAGAATCACTTGGCTTAAAGAGGAGGACATGAACACCAAATTATTTCATATCTTTGCTACTATTAAGGCTAATAAAGTTAGAACTCAATAAATTAAGAAAGACAATGGTGAAATGGCTATGGAGGACAAAGATGTCTCTACCACCATTGTTTCCTTCTTCAGGAACTTATTTGTTGAAGATATTCATGTTGATGAAATATCTAGGGAAGATGGTTTTAACCTTTTTGAACCTCTTATTAGTCAAGCTGAGAATAGTGAGCTCATAGCCATCCCTTCTAAAGAGGAGGTTAAAGTTATCCTTGATGCAATGGAAGGTGACAAAAGCCCAGGACTGGATGGATTCCCAATTTTATTTTTTCAAATGTATTGGGATATTGTGAAGACTAAGGTGGTTTCAGTTGTTCAAGAATTTTTCCGTTCTAGGTTCTTACTCAAAGAAATAAACCACACCTTTATTTCTCTCATCCCTAAAAATACTGGAGCTAAGGATTTAGGGGACTTTAGACCCATTAAATTTTGCAATACTATGTACCAGATCATTTCAAAATTGTTGGCTTTCAGATTAAGGGAGACTCTTGGTAATTTCATATACCCAAACCAAGGAGCCTTTATACTTGGTAGGAAAATTCTGGACAACATAATTATTATTATGAAACTATACACTCTGTAGAGCTCTCAGGGAGGGAGGCTATGATTGTGAAGTTGGAGCATAACTTGCAGAGACCATAACTTTTGATCTGATTGTTGGATCGTCCTGAAATTTTACAGGGTGGAAGATATACATTAGTACTATGTTGGGGTCAACTTGTCTGCAAGGTTGTGCCCATTTTGGCACGTTTTCGGGCTCGGATTCCTTCATCTAGTGACCTAAAATTGGCTCCGAATGTTTTTCCGCTTTTGACTAGGTCTTAGAACTTTAATAACTTTTGTTGTGCTTGTCAGAATAAGTCCAAATTTCATGTGAGCCCTAATTTATGAATGCATATTTGGCACACAAATTTTGGGGTCAATCCAAGTTGTTTTTCATTTTAGGGTTTTTTGGCATTTTAGGGTTTTAGGGTAGTCTTGAAATAAAAGGAGGATTGCAATGATGTAATAGATCCATGTGAATTCTAGAATGAGAAGTAAGCTATTTTGAAACTCTTAGTTTTATTTGCAAAGCTATTTATGTGTGTTTTTGGAGGTATTTCAACCTCTTGCAACTGGATTCACATCACTTTATACCTAGTAGGAAAATTCTAGACAACATAATTATTATTCATAAAACTATACGCTCTGTGGAGCTCTCAAGGAGGGAGGCTATGATTGTGAAGTTGGACATGCATAAATCCTATGACAGAATATCTTGGGAATTCTTGTTTTCCCTTCTAATGCGGTCAGGATACCATCCTCACTTCATTAAAATGATCTAAGCTTGTACTAAAGAACCAAGCTTCTCAGTCATAATTAATGGTAAAACCAATAGCTTATTTAAATCTAAAAGGGGTTGAGGCAAGGGGATCCACTATCACCCTTCCTATATATTATAGTTGGTGAAACTTTGAGTAGACTTTGCACTAAAGCTCAGAGGGCTGGAACTATGGAAATTATTAAAGTGGAAAATGGATTTAAAAACCAATGCCTACAACATTTTTTGATGATATGGTTCTTCTGGGTCAAGTTGATGTTCAGAAATCCAGGGCTATAAAAGCTATCACCAAGCAAAATGAAAGGGCTATGGGGTAGAGGATAAAATTTAGAAAAAACTCATGTTTTTCATTAATGTTGGGGAGGAATAATAGAATAGATTGGCCAACATTTTGGAGTGTAACATCAAGAACCTCCCTGATACTTATCTGGGAATGCCTCTTTGTGGAAAAAAAATTGATGGAGGATGGAATAAACTAATAGAGAGATTTCATAAAAAGTTGGCATCTTGGAAGGGTTCTTTGCTATCTCAAGCTGGGAAAGCTCTGATTCTTCATAGTTGCTTAGAAGGTGTCATGGTTTACATCATGTCCATCTTCACCTTACCAGGTAGGGTAAATAAAGTTATTGAAGGAATTTAGAAACGGTTTCTATGGACTAGATTAGAGGAAAAAAATAGAATTCCCCAGGTGGCGTGGGAAAAATTCACTCAACCTAAGGACAGGGGTGGTCTCAGATTAAATAATATTCAACTCATGAACCAAGCTCTTGTAGCTAAGGTGGGCTAGAGACTTCACAGAGAGGAAGGAATCTAGGTGAAAATTTTGAAAGTGAAATATTTGCGGCCCTTTGGAAAGATTCTGACACTCTTCTCTGATATGGAGATTCCTAGAGGATCTATCTTCTAGAATAACCTCTATTAAACCAGAAAGTTACTAATTAAAGGAAACAAGTCAAACCTTGGATACAAATCTAAAATAAACTTCTAGGAGGATCCTTGGGTTGAGGACAGAGCTCTAAAATTGGTTACACCATGTAGTGAGCTTTGACCTTTTTTCATTCAGGAACATGGATTTTTTGTTTGCAACTATTGGGATGACGAGAGGAAGTGGATTCCCGTCCTCCCTCCCCCTCACTTTAATGGAGATATCCAACCCTTGTATGACCTAAAAAAGAAACTTAAAGATTACCACATTCCCCATTATAGAGCACAGGACGAGATGATCTAGAGAACCATGGATACTAGGTAATATGAGGTTAAGTCCAGCTATCTGTTAAACTTTAAAAACATAGAGTCTAATATGTTGAGTTGTGGAGCTCAATTACTTCGGATTAACATGCAGTATGAAATTTGCTGGAAAATACAGTAACCGACATCGGTTAAGGAGGGGCCGGCATTAGTCACCTATGACCAACATCGGTCATGCAAGGAGGAACCAGTATCAGTTAGGGCTAATCAGCGTCAGTTACCTGTTTGTGGATGTTTTAATTAACTCACGGGAATCAGATCTATTTTTATTATTAAAGCAGATCTATTGATTGTAATTGGATGGCTAAGTGCCCTAAGTTTGTATACACCTATATAAGCATGAAAGCTAGGGTTTAAAAGTAAGAATTAAGAAGAACTTGCAAATTTTGATGATTATTGTGAGAATAATTGCGAGAGAGAGAATTCTTGGTGAAGAAGAAACATTTTGAGAGAAAGAAAGTTGTTAGTGCAAAATCACAGCACCCCTGGACGCACATCAGGCTTCTAGGTTGATGTTCAGGCATCCAGTGTGATTGCACAACATGGAAACCTCTCTCCAAGCGTGGGACTTGTGAAACCGAGAGAGGAATCTCCAGATTAGAGGCTGGTTCCTCAAACTCCTCTGATTTAGATCTATATTTTGCAAAACTACAGAGGTTTAGATCCTAATCCTATTCTAACTTGCAAGGAGACAGGGGCAGAAGTGCAAAAATTGAAACTAACTAAAGATGGTGATGCACCAAAAGGAGAATGTTGGACATCTATCAAAACTGCCATGGGACAAAGAGAGGTGAGCAATGGGAAGGATGGATAGATGCATCACAGGCCCAAGGATAGATTTCACACAGAAAATGTCCCAAAACTCCATGAACACAGCTCCAGACCTGCAATGAACATTCAAACATACACAAATACCTGCAATGAAGAGAGGCAAGAAGAGAACAAGCAAAAACGAGGAAGGATGGACATATGCATCACAAAACACGTTTTGTTGCTCCAGAAGTTTGCACAGAACATCATTCCATTAGTAAAAGGAAAAAAACGCCATTACAGAGCAAGGGAGGAGGTTCGAACTCCATTTTCAACCCTAGAGAAGAAAAGAAGGGAGAGCAGAGCAGAAAGAATGAACAACCTCTTTTCAAAATGAGCCAAATCTGGCTTTTACATTGCATGGGTCAAGCCCAGGGGACAAAAACGTAGGAAAACACGCAAGCCCATTCCTCATGACTACAGGTGCATTAAATTGGCATGGGGGACCTTACAAACCCATACCCTGTTACCTTGACCGGATTACAGGAGAATGCGACCCATTCTGCATTAAATCTGGTCGCTGGAATGTCATTTATGGCCATGAACACGCATCAGAGCCGTTTCTCAATGTTCTCTCTTCAGACTTCACCAAAACTCGAGATTGATCCTAGAATCGTTTAGAGAATTTCACCAGCTTTCCGTTGATATAAAGAACGTGTAAATCCGAGCTCTGGATCGAAAGTTATGGTGATCTGAAGAATTAGGGCACGAAATAGGCAAAAACGGATTTTGAAATATTTTCCGCGCTCTGCCACCTAGATGATACGTGGCAGGCTCTAATTGGACGAGAAATTCTTTCTCCTCCGTCTTTTCGTGGGCTTTTCTTTAAAATTTCCTTGTGGGGCCCTTTACTGGGACACGTGGTACTATCCCATTGGTTTGGGCTGACCCTTTAAAAACTTGCCCTTTGACTTTTGACTTTTCTCCTTGAGACACGTGGCATGATCTGGTTGGTTCTCGGCCCCTGCCGGCTCTTTCGCACCCTTCCACGTCTTTTCATCCCGGATGTCCCAAATGCTTAGTGCTCCTTGTGCTGATTTCGGCGCGAAACCGGCCGGTTCGCGTTCCATTTGTCCCAGATGTCCCCAATTGCTCCTAGGACTAGGACTTAGCCGATTTCTCACCATTTTTTCTGGATTAAACCTTCTTGCCTTCTGCAACCTTTTCCCGCATTTTCTCAGAGCTTGCTCCTAACTACCTGGATAGGAGAGTTAGAAAAATATCTGAGAGAACCTCAAAAACATGATGTTTGCTCTGAATCAATCAATGTGCCTGGGACTTGAATATTCTGATGCATGTTATCAAAATTACCCAGGGGGGTGAAATTTTGACAACAGTTTGGTGACTCAGTGGGGTCATCTGCCTGCTAGATGAAAAGACTAGTAGCCTGAAGCAATCCATTGGGCATGGAGTCATAAGCAAGCCCGAAAACTAATCTGAACTTTGAAAATCTCCCCTCTGAGCCACTAGGAAACCACCGGGCATGGAGTTGTTCTCACCAAAACCACTGAAATGAACTGTGCAAGAGAAAAACCAGCAACACCAAAAAACTATGTACAAAACTAAAAATCATACATGCTCCAAATGGAACATGCAGAGTGTGCACAAGCACTTTTTCTGCTGAAAGCAAACCTACCTACTTTATTCTAACTGGAAGCAAAGGCAAGCTAAACAAACCCTGCAACTGGTTGTGAGAAATAGCTTCCTTTCTTCAAAATTGGCAGCCATGCAATTGATTTGGCACTGATCATGGCTGTTTGGATGGATGGAAAATCAACAAGAAGCTGGTCTTCTATCCAAATCATCAAGGTATCAACTGAAAAATCCAATACCTCTTTTAGTTGCTCTGCATTTGGATTGGAGAGGTATGGCAGCTGATCCTTGGTACTTTGTAGCTCATCCTCATACTCAGAAGCAAGCATGACTGGTTGTGGCTTCTCCTTTGGCTCCAATGAAGCCAAATACCTGATTGGGCAAGGTATGGTCCTTTGAGTATGCCCATAGCTCTGATTTTCAACTCCAAGAATGGAGTCCTCTTGTAGACCTTGAATGGATGGTGTGGAAGCAATGGTGGAATTCTTCTGTCCTTTCTCTTCCTCCAATGAAGAACAGGGAAGATTAGAATCTTCCAATTTTGATTCCAAAGGGCTGCTATAAGATGCAGGTTGCTGTAAATGAAATTTCTCCTTCATGGCAGCAGACTCTTGTGTTTGGAATGTGGGTGATGAAAGAGAGAGAAAGGTGAAAGCTCAACCGGTTCTCCTCCATCAAAACAGTCCTCCAAATCTGACAGGTAAACTGCCTCATCGTTGTCCTGCTGCTCGTGTTCAACTTCCTCCATGGTGTCCTCTTGATCTGTAACTTGACCACCATGGTTTCCTTTACTCTCCAATATCGAGTTTGAGAGATCAAACTCCTTTTAAGTACTAGAACTTGAGAGAGATGAAGTGGAAAGAAGAACTGAAGGTTCTCCTGTAGCCTGCTTTGTGCTCAGAGCTCTTGGATCTACAACTTTCTCCTCCACATCTAGATTGTGCTCCTCTTCTTTTGGATTTGGAGCATCTTCTCCTTCCTCTACTAGTTGAATACAATCTTGCTCTTGATAGAACTCTTCCTCTAGCATGAAGTTTGTCAAGTTAAACTCTTCAGTCTACTGCTCTAGAGGACAAGTTGGGACTGCAAGATCTTCTTCTTCTGCTGCAACAAAATCAGTCCTCACCACCACCTGTTCTCCAACCCTAGCCTCTTCTGTAGGTTTAACCATCAAGGGGATCTTTGTTATTCCAAATTTGAGAGCCCAACTCTTCAGACTTTGAATTTATTCATCTTTGTTTGGCCTCTCTTTTTGTTGTTTTCCTTGACTGGCATTTTGATTTTCATCCTCCCAACATGGATTTGGGAATGCAAGAGGAGGGGTGGGTTGTAACTCAATCGATTTTACAATTTTGTGTGGTGGTGGAGGTGGTAAAGACTCTTGTTTCTTTGGAGGAGGGGGTGTTTCTGTTAGCTCTTGTGGAGGGGATGACTGTTTGGAAGGGAAAAGGAAAGAAGAATCGAGATGGGGTGGAAGACTAGGGAATGGAGGGATGGATTCAACACATGGGACAGCAAATGGAAGGTTTGAAACTTGACACTGCTGAAATGAAACAGATTGGGAAAGAGGAAAAGAAAAGGCATGAGAAGATGTGCTTACCCGTTGACAAGGTTGCTGAATACTTCTCTCATACACCTCTATTTCTTCAATCCACTTTGCAAGCAAAGGCAGCGTTGCAATCATGAAGTCAAGCTTCTCCTGAGGGCTGTAATGCCTTGGAAAAGGTCCCACCCATGGACAGGGTGCTCCACAGCCGATTCCAAAAGCTTTCATTTGTGCTTGAGCCCTGGACTGCACCATCCCCACCTCCATCTTTTGGATTTTCTCCAATAGACCAGCATCTTGGATCTGATTGTCTTCATTGTATGCATACTCTTGCTCTTGGAAAGCTCCATAGCCAAACTGACTTTGGCACTGCTATTCATATGGGTATGCATACTGATCTTGAATCTTCTCAAAATGCTGATTTGGAGGATTTGTAAAACGTGTTGGAGGTGGAATATATTGCTGTTGTTGATGTGAAATCCATGATGGAAATGAAGTCATGATTGCACAACCTCATGGAATGGGAAAGAATGAAAGAGATGGAAAGAAGGATGAATGGAAAATGAATGAAAATGAATGAAAAGGAAGGTCTGCAACTTCAGAGATGGGTTGTTGACTAGATGGAGTCGCCAGATGTGTTTGCAAGTGCCTCCAAAGGCTGAAATCTTCATAGGAACACATCAACCTGCAAAAGATGAAGTGAAAGACCTCTAAGCTCCCACCGGGCATGCCAAAACTGTTAGTGCAAAATCACAGCACCCCTGGATGCACATCAGGCTTCTAGGTTGATGTTCAGGCATCCAGTGTGATTGCACAACATGGAAACCTCTCTCCAAGCGTGGGACTTGTGAAACCGAGAGAGGAATCTCCAGATTAGAGGCTGGTTCCTCAAACTCCTCTGATTTAGATCTATATTTTGTAAAACTACAGAGGTTTAGATCCTAATCCTATTCTAACTTGCAAGGAGACAGGGGCAGAAGTGCAAAAATTGAAACTAACTAAAGATGGTGATGCACCAAAAGGAGAATGTTGGACATCTATCAAAACTGCCATGGGACAAAGAGAGGTGAGCAATGGGAAGGATGGATAGATGCATCACAGGCCCAAGGATAGATTTCACACAGAAAATGTCCCAAAACTCCATGAACACAGCTCCAGACCTGCAATGAACATTCAAACATGCACAAATACCTGCAATGAAGAGAGGCAAGAAGAGAACAAGCAAAAACGAGGAAGGATGGACAGATGCATCACAAAACACGTTTTGTTGCTCCAGAAGTTTGCACAGAACATCATTCCATTAGTAAAAGGCAAAAACACCATTACAGAGCAAGGGAGGAGGTTCGAACTCCATTTTCAACCCTAGAGAAGAAAAGAAGGGAGAGCAGAGCAGAAAGAATGAACAACCTCTTTTCAAAATGAGCCAAATCTGGCTTTTACATTGCATGGGTCAAGCCCAGGGGACAAAAACGTAGGAAAACGCGCAAGCCCATTCCTCATGACTACAGGTGCATTAAATTGGCATGGGGGACCTTACAAACCCATACCCTATTACCTTGACCGGATTACAGGAGAATGCGACCCATTCTGCATTAAATCTGGTCGCTGGAATGTCATTTCTGGCCATGAACACGCATCAGAGCCGTTTCTCAATTTTCTCTCTTTAGACTACACCAAAACTCAAGATTGATCCTAGAATCATTTAGAGAATTTCACCAGCTTTCCGTTGATATAAAGAACGTGTAAATCTGAGCTCTAGATCCAAAGTTATGGTGATCTGAAGAATTAGGGCACGAAACAGGCGAAAACGGATTTTGAAATATTTTCCGCGCTCTGCCACCTAGATGACACATGGCAGGCTTTGATTGGATGAGCAATTCTTTCTCATTCCTCTTTCGTGGGCTTTCCTTTGAAATTTCCTTGTGGGGCCCTTTACTGGGACACGTGGCACTATCCCATTGGTTCGGGCTGACCCTTTAAAACTTGCCCTTTGACTTTTGACTTTTCTCCTTGAGACACGTGGCATGATCTGGTTGGTTCTCGGCCCTGCCGGCTCTTTCGCACCCTTCACGTCTTTTCATCCTGGATGTCCCAAATGCTTGGTGCTCCTTGTGCTGATTTCGCGCGAACCGGCCGGTTCGCGTCCATTTGTCCCAGATGTCCCAATTGCTCCAAGGACTAGGACTTAGCCGATTTTCACCATTTTTTCTGGATTAACCTTCTTGCCTTCTGCAACCTTTTCCCGCATTTTCTCAGAGCTTGCTCCTAACTACCTGGACAGGAGAGTTAGAAAAATATCTGAGAGAACCTCAAAAGCATGATGTTTGCTCTGAATCAATCAATGTGCCTGGGACTTGAATATTCTGATGCATGTTATCAAAATTACCCAGGGGGGGTGAAATTTTGACAACAAAAGTATTGTACATCTGAGAGGTTTGGAAGATTGTAAATCTTCAATTGTATATCTTTCTAAAGCTTTGGATAGTATATTGGCTTGTTTCTTGGTGGATGTATCCCACACAGGGTGAACCATGTTAAATCTGGTGTTGATTTATATCTTTTGTTTTGTATATTTCTATTGGTAGAATATCCACTTTTATTTTCATGTATGCTTAGATATGATATATTATCTGTACAACCGGTGTGCTAACCCCAACAACTGGTATCAGAGCTTTGTTTGAGGGTTTTGTGTGTTGACATATTTGCTCACATAGGGTTTTCTGATTGAGTGGGAGCTACAGCAATGGTAGAAGAAAACAAATACAAGGTAAAGAAGTTTGACGGTCAAAATTATCAATTATGGAAGATGCAGATTAAGGATTATCTGTATCAAAGAGATTTGTATTTACCATTGGATGAGAAGTCTAGACCTACGAAGATGATTGATGAATAATGGAAGATTTTTGACATAAAGGCTTTGGGATCTATAAGATTGAGTCAGGCAGCATCAGTGGCTTTCAATATTACAGAAGTGACTTCTATGGTAGGGTTAATGAAATCTCTTGCTAATTTATATGAAAAACCTAGTGCTTCAAATCAATTTTATTTGATGAAGAAACTATTTAGTTCTAAGATGCATGAAGGTGGATCTGCATCTAGTCATTTGAATGATTTCTGATCTATTATAAATCAGTTAAAATTGGTTGATATTCTGTTTGATGATGAAGTGAAAGAACTTTTATTCTTATGTTATTTTCTTGATAGTTGGGATAACTTGGTAATGGTTGTTAGTAATACAACATCTGCTAATAATATTTTAAATTTTGATGATGTGGTTGGTATAATATTGAATGAAGAAATTCACAAGAAGAGTACAGAGGAATCATCATTTGGGAATGCTTTCAATGTAGAAAGTATGGGTAGGAAGAAGGAGAGATCCAAGAGTAAGAGTAATGGGAAATCAAAGTCAAGGAATAGCAGATCTAAATCCAGAGGTAAGGGAATTACCTGTTAGAAATGTGGAATGAAAAGACATGCAATGAAAGATTGTTGGTCAAAGGATAAAGAGAACCAAAAACCAGACAAAGGTAAAGAAGCAAATCTTGTTGTAGTATAAGTAATGCAAGATACTATTATTCTTTATTTAGATAATAGAATTGAATCATGGGTTTTAGATTCAGGAGCTTCTTTCCATGCAACCCCTAATAAGGGTTATTTCAGAAATTATGTCCAGGGAAATTTTGAACATGTTTATTTGGGTGATGATGAACCTTACAGTATTACTAGTAAAAGGGAAGTTCATCTAAAATTACAGAATGGAAATACATGGGTATTGAAAGATGTGAGGTATGTGCCAAGCCTCAAGAGGAATCTTATTTTGTTAGGGAAACTAGGTGAATTTTTTTGCATGGTTACATTCACATCAAACTCTTGGAAATTAACCAAGGGTGATTTTTGTTGTGGCAAGAGGTAAGAAGGTAGGAACGTTATATTTGTATACGTATGTTACTAATTCCATTTCTACATTATCTACTTTAGATTCAGATGCATACATGTGGAATAATCAGTTGGGCCATATGAGTCAAAAAGGAATGTAGATATTAAATGATAAGGGTAAGTTATCAGATTTGAAATATTTAGATCTTGATTTCTGTTAGCATTGTGTCTTTGAAAATTAAAAGAGAGTGAGATTTCTCAAAGTTGGGGCAACTAAGAAGGAGTAGAAATTGGAGCTTGTACACTCAGATGTGTGGGGAAAAGTTAAGGTAACTTCTCATGGAGGATCCCAATATTATCTTACGTTCATTGATGATGCTACAAGAAAGGTATGGGTTTATTATATTAAACATAAATCTGATATTTTTGAGACTTTTAAAAGATGGAAATCCCTTGTTGAAAATGAATCAAATTCTAAGTTAAAGTGTCTTAGATCTAAAAATGGTAGTGAATATTGTAGCAAGGATTTCAATGATTATTATTCATTGAATGGGATACGTAGAGAAAGGATGGTTCCAAGAACACCACAAGAGAATGGTGTTGTAGAAAGAATGAATAGGACAATCATGGAATGTGCTAGAAGTATGAGGATACATTCTGGATTGCCCTTGCAGTTTTCGGTAGAAGTAATTGATATAATGATTTATTTGATTAATTGTGGGCCTTCGATTTCACTAGATGGAGGAATACCAGAGGAAGCTTGGACCAGAAAAGAGATAGATATTTCTTTTCTTAAATTTTTTGGTTTAGAAGATTTTGTACATATTGATAAGGAAAATAGAAAAAAATTGGATGCAAAATCCAAGAGATGCACTTTCATTGGTTATGGGTCTGGTGATTTTAGATTCTGTTTTTGGGATTTAGAGAATTCTAAATTTATCAGGAGTCATGATGTTGGGATCACATTTTGGTACCCAAGGATGAACCGATTGAGAAGTTTGTGAATGAAAATGAACTCTCAGATTTAAAAGTAATACCAACAAGGTTACACAGTAACTGATGTCATTTGACCCCTAACTGACATCGGTCGGCAGAACCGATATCGGTTACAGAAGGTCCAAATATACATTGGTTAGCAGAACCGATGTCAGTTATAGGTGACTGGCATTAGTCACTGACATATTTGGATACGAATGTCCAAGAGGTCTAGAATGAGCCTCTGGTACCCCAAACTCCTGTGAGAAGTTCATAAATGGTAAGTGAACCTCCAGAAATATTTAAACCTTCTCTATTTTATTTATTATTGACTAATAATGGTGAACCAGAAATTTTATAAGAAGTAATGCAGGATAAAACCCGCGTCCAGTGGGAGCATGGCATCGATGAGGAGATAGACTCATTGGAACATAACCAGACTTGAGATTTGGTTAAGTTTTTAGCAGATAAGAGGACATTGCAGAACAAGTGGGTTTATAAGATCAAGGAAGAAGAGGGTGGACATAAAACATACAAGGCAAGGCTTGTAGTAAAGGTATTTGCATAGAAATTAGGTATTGACTTTGGTGAAATATTTTCTCCTGTTGTAAAGATGACTTCTATTCGTACTGTATTGAGTTTAGTTGAAGTAAAAGATTTTCATTTAGAGAAGCTATATGTGAATATGGCTTTCCTTCATGGTGATTTAGATGAATAGATTTAGATGTAGCAACCCCTTGGGTATGAAGTCAAGGGTAAGGAGAAATTAGTGTGCAAGTTGAAAAAGAGCCTATATGGGCCCAAGCAAGCTCCAAGGAAATGGTACATGAGGTTTGATAGTTTTATGCATGAGCATGGTTACTTGAGATGTGGATCTGACCATTGTGTTTATTTCAAGAAGCTTTAAAATGGGAGCTATATTTTTTTTTAATGTATGTGGATGACATGCTTATTGCATGATCTAGTATGTAAGATATTGGTGAGCTTAAGGGAAAGCTATCTCACAACATTTGATATGAAATATTTAGGAGCTACAAAAATAATCCTTGGCATGGAAATAAACAAAGACAGGAATAATAAGAAATTGTATTTGTCTCAGGAGGATTATATCTATAGAGTGTTAGAAATTTTCAAGATGCAGAATGTAAAAGTTGTTAGTACACCTATGGTTGGACACTTCAAATTGAGAAAATATCAGTGTCCTTCATCACATGAGGAGGTCAAATACATGACACAAGTGTCATATGCTTTAGCAGTTGGGAGTCTCATGTATGTTATGGTTTGTACCAGACCAGAAATTACACAGACAGTGGGAGTTGTGAGTAGATATATGGCCAATCCAGGTAAAAAGAATTGGAAAGGAGTCCAATGGATACTCAGGTATTTGAAAGGGATATCTAGCATGCATTTATGTTATGGAGGTTCAGATATTTCATTATGTGGCTATGTTGATTTGGACATGGCTGGAGATCTAGATGGTAGAAGGAGCACTACTGGATATATTTTCACATTAGGTTGGACAAAAATTTGTTAGATTTCAAGATTGCAGAAGGTTATGGCTTTGTCTACTACAGAGGTAGAGTATGTTACAGCTATAGAGGCTAGCAATGAGATGATATGGATGAGTAGGTTCATGAAAGATTTGGGAAAGGAGTAAGATGATTGTAAATTTTTTAGTGGTAGTCAGAGTGCAATTCATTTAGCAAAGAACTCAGCATTTCATTCGAGAACGAAATACATTCAATTGAGGTATCAATTCATATGGAAAGTATTGGAAGATGGGCAATTGAATATGGAAAAGATTCATATGAGTGAGATCCCTGCAGATATGCTAACAAATTAGTTAGAAAAGGAGAAGTTGGAGCTACACACCACTTATGTCGGTCTTCGAGTTTAAGACTCATAGAGGAAGAAACAAATCTAATGCAAGATCCAAGAATGACGTTGTACAGGTATGGTGTAGTAATTAATCTCCAAGTGGGAGATTTTTGAGTTGTGGAGCTCAATTACTTCGGATTAGCATGGAGTATGAAACCTGTTAGAAAATATAGTAACCGACATCAGTTAAGGAGATACCAGCATTGGTCACCTATGACTGACATCAGTCAGGCAAGAGGAACCGATATTAGTTAGGGATAACCAGCGCCGGTTACCTGCGTGTGGATGTTTTAATTAACTCATGGGAATTAGATCTATTTTTTTTATTAAAGTGAGTCTATTGATTTTAATTGTATGGCTAAGTGCCCTAAGTTTTTATATGCCTATATAAGCATGAAATCTAGGGTTTAGAGGTAAGAATTAAGAAGAACTTGTAAAATTTTATGATTATTGTGAGAGAGAGAGAATTTTTGGTGAAGAAGCAAAATCTTGAGAAAAATAAAGTATTACACATCTGAGAGGTGTGGAAGATTGTAAATCTTCAATTGTATATCTTGTCAAATCTTTGGATAATAGATTGGCTTGTTTCTTGGTGGATGTAGCCCACACTAGGTGAACCATGTTAAATTTGGTGTTGATTTATATATCTTGTTTTGTATATTTCTTATGGTAGAATATCCACTTTTATTTGCATGTATGTTTACATCTAATATATTATCTGTACAACCGATGTGCTAACCCCAACATAATAAGCTTTAGAGGAAGGTCTAGAACAAGAACCTTATCCCCAAAATTAATATCTTCTTCTGGAAAGTTATCAAAGGTAATATTTTAACTATGGATAGACTTAGAAAAAGAGGAATGATCATTATCAACAGATGTGGGCTATGCAAAGGTAATGAAGAATCTATTCAGCACCTTTTTCTTGAAGGCCCCTTCTCATTTCAAGTCTTCTCTACAGTTCGTGGAATCTTTAGGGTGTATTTGGTCCTTCATGGGGAAGTGGCCCTCCTACCTAATCAATGGAGTTTCAATTTTCAGAATGTACAGTCAAAGAAATGTGGAAACTGGTTCTTCATCATGTTTTATGGGGAATATAGTTAGAACAAAATAAAAGGATCTTTAGGAATAAGGCATCTAGGCTGGAGAAGGTGATTGAAAAATTGAGACAAGCTCTAAAATATAATACTAAAATTTTAAAGCCCAAACAGGCTAGAGATTATTTGGATTGGGAAAAGGGCATCCTCAGGAGCTTGGATATCATTCCTAATAGTCATGTAAAGAAAATTGTGAACCAAAATGTCAAATGGTCAAATCCATCTTATGGAAGATTTAAGCTTAATTTTGATGGCTCAGAAAAAATTGAAGGACAATGTAGTAGGTGGAGGTGGTCTAGTGCATGACCATAGGGGTAGATGCATTGGTTTCTATGTAGGTCCCATTGGTAATCATACAAACAACTACATTGAGGCTAAGGCTATGCTCTGGGGCGTCATGATGTGGAAAGACCTGGGTTTAAAAACCATCATTATTGAAGGTGACTAAATGTGTGTGATTAACACTCTCAAGGATCAGAGAAAATGTGAATGGAAGCTCAATAACTTAATCATAGAGGCTTGTGGCATCTTAACATCATTCAATCAAGTGGACTTCCTTCACACTTATTGTGCTGGAAACAAGTCAGCGGATGTGTTGGCCAATAAAGGTATTGTCATGGCGGATTTTGTGATGTGGCCAGGGACATGTATCCAGTGGGGTCATATCAATAATCTGATTAATGAAGACACAAATTAGGAGGTTGAGTAATGATGAAACCCATAGTTCTCACACTTAGGTTTTTGAAAAGACTTTTCTTTTTTTTTAAAAAGGCCTGATACATCTCATTTGGTATTTCCTTAAGTTTTTTTAGACTGGTTTTGGTGTTTACATGTTCAAATAAGGCAAGACTAAAGGCGCCATGGGAGGAAACAGGGTTCGCACTGAACCTACCACGTTTCTCCATCATAAAAAGGATAATGCATTGTGTAAGTTGTTGCACAAGGGTGGATTTACCAGGTACATTTGTAGACTAAAAGGTAATGATCCTGTACTTTTCGTGGATTTTGGTAATGCTTGGATTGATGGGGTTTTCACCTTTAGAGGGGTTAAAATTAGGGTTTTTGAGGAAGCTATTGTCAAGATCATGGGACTGAAAATTGATGGGCTTAAAATTTACAAGGATAAAACTCGTAAAAAACATGAAATTTCTACTTTCTTTGAAGATGGGGAGAATAGTTTGGCTTATGAAGATGGTATTGCTTGAACTTTCCTTCTTGATAGATGGGTTGATGTCTGTTTAGTAGTCATGAAATATCTGACCCTAGAGGGGAAGTTTTGGAAGATCTTTTCACACCATCTCTTTATCCTGAATTTCTTTCGCAAAGACCAAACTATAAGATTGACTTTCTTCCTCTATAGGTCATTGTTTTCTACTCTTGAGGATTTCAAGAATAACAAGGTGGACATCCCTCTCCATCAAGGCCTGATTCTTCTACTTGTTTAAAGAATCAAGCTCATCATTCTTGCTCATCTTGGTCATAACTGTTATCCAATTTTACACACCTGGCAAGATTGGACAAGGGGGTCCTGTCACGTTCAAAATGAAATAATAGTCCTAGGAACCCACCTTCGGTTATTATCGAGATGCAATAATTAAAAAATAATTCCTAAATTGCATATGAAGAGATCACCTAGCATTGAAAGGCACCCAGTTGATCTCGACTCGGTGAAGAGTTCAGGGTCGAGTTGTTAAAGAACCTGGTGTCAAATTGATAGTCATCTCGGAAATCATCTCAGTAGAGACTCTCAGTTGTAAGAGCTCGACGATGGTCTTGTTAATGCAAAATATAGCTCGTTGAAAATTGACGAATGAAAGGAACTATACAAGGATCTCGGTGGAGATCGATGAAAAAAGATCTGAAGGCCAAGTTAGGGAGAGTCAAAGTCAACATGATGCCAGGTTTAATCCATTAAGACAGTGCTCGACCAACCACTTGGGAGAATGATCTTGTTTGACCGAGATGATATGAAATTATGTAGATATGGGAGGTTCAACATCATTGAATCTCGGGTTTGTAATTACATAATGGAAGGACTTCTATCGACCCAGAAAGATAGTATAAGCACCATCAAATACCAATGTAAAATTGAGTCAAACCGACATCTTAAAAAGAGCTGTGAATTATAATGGTGTTCAGACCTTCCTCGGCCGAGTATTCGGTGCATAGGCAGCAGGCATGTTGCAGTATAGTAAGAGTTCTTTTGAGCGCTTCCAACAAGCAGGTCGTTCAACTATGTGTTTATCTGATCAGCGTCGAATGCATCCTCAAATTCGGGATTTTCCTTCAAGATATTTTTATGAAAATCGATTAAGTGACAGTGAGAGCGTTACCAGGAGACCTGATGAAAATTATTACAAGGATTCTCTGTCGAGACCTTACTGGTTTTACGGTGTAACTCATGGAATCAAATCTCATAGAGGTGGAACTGTTTCATATCAGAATATTCATGAGGCACAATTTGCTTTGCAATTATATGAGCATCTTCAACGAGTCACTAAGTTGTCAGGTATAAATGTTTCTGTCAGAATTATCACGCCTTACAAGCTACAGCTGAAATGTTTGCACTGAGAGTTAATGTTATCCTCAAATCTGATGAATCAAAACTCGGCAGGAGGAAAAATCAGGAGCACGATCATGGCAGAATGAGTAGGTAATCCCGTGCATGGGAAATATTTTACTATCTTGCCAAGGTTGCGTGGCGAAGCTAAGGCCAGGGCCTGTGGAGTAATTTGGCTGAGCCGTTATGCGGGAATTCGGAGCGGCACCACCAAGTGGAAATTTTGGGATGGAAAACCATGTTGTTCACTCCGCGTAGGGGAGAAATCTGATCAAACTGCCAAGCGTGGAGATTTGACGATGGCAATCCAACATGAGATTTCCGCATGGGCCGTGTAAACAGAAATCCGTGCAGCTTGGAGCGGTCCGAATCTTTGTGCGGGTTACCAGGAGGTTAATAAGACAGTTGTGAATTGGAGTGGGTAATGGAGAAAACAACGCGACGTGATACCGATTTTAGCGGAGGCTACAGGCCGCTCGTGAAATTATGCAGATATTTGTCAAATGATATCAAGTAACATGGCGAGTGGGGGTCAGTGCTTGCAGTTCGAATGCGTGGGAAAAGGAGAACATTTCGGAATCTAGCCTAAAGAATCACTTGGTTCACCACTGTGAGGAAAGAAAGTGGCTTCGTATCTCAGCCAACCAAGGCGATGCGTTAATGGCTCGGTCGTGGCTCATGTGTGGAGTGTTTGACAGGAAAGCAGTGCTAAAAATTCATCCAGATCAGTGGTCATGAGACAAAATTATCATACAGGTAGTAGGCATGTTGCAGTACAGTAGAATCCTTCCTTTTGAACGCTTCCAGCAAACAGGTTGTCCAACTGTGTTGTTATCTAATCATTATCGAATGCATCCTCAAACTGTGGCTTATCCTTATTCTGAACTCATATCTATGATAGCTGCAGGAAACAAATATTCACTGCCGTGTACGATGGATTGGAGTCATGCCATTCAAGGCTTCATAAAATTTGCCCGAGTCAGGAGATGAAGGTTTATTACGGTGCAGAATGAAATGATTCGTATTGCTCAGCATGTTTTCTCCTAGAAACGAATTGAATGTGAAGATCAACTCTGAAATACCTCGGCCATTTTGTATGCCACATCTTTGTCAGTGTAAATGGTCTCTTTGAAAAACTCTATGGACAGCTACACAATATTTATACCTCCTTGCCATTATGTACGTCCAATCAGACTAACAGTATTCTTTTACCAGGTTCAGAGAAGCCTGTTTTTAACAATGGACGATTATACTGTAGTTTCAAGCTGTATTTTATCTAGCTTTATTTCTATTAGCTTTGATCCACGACTAAGGAAGAATTCATATGGTTGTTACTGTACATTTTTTTTCAAGGTCCTCTTGGCTGCCCCAGTTGTTCAATGTATTTTTTGAAGGGCTTATTTTACGTGTTGCAGATTGTAACATAAAGGATCTTTTTAGTTTCTGAAAAAATGAGTATATTGTGTAGTTCACAGCTACCCATTCCATACTAAGATCCCAATAGTGGCATAATTGTTGGTTGGAGCCTAGATTGCCGAGTGCACTGCCAAAATACCGAAGGGCTCTTTGGCCAAAAATCAGTCTCAAGGGTGTCTATCGACATGTTACGAGCGTAAGCCTGGGTCATCATCATGGTAGCATTAGGTCTTTGTTGATAATGGCATTTTCTCATCGTTTGGAAGGTACAATTGTGCTTATTATGGGCCAAGCTAAAACATTCTTACTGCAAGTGTTATATGATAAGGAAGAACCGTGAACATTGTGGTAAAACCATTCTTTTTAGAAATGTTGGGTTAAGCACGACATTCAAGTGAGTTTGAGCCAACCGGGTGCTCGGGTTGATATGCAAAACAAAGCCAGGTCGAATCAGTTGAATAGCTCGTGGTGTTGTTTCATGGAGTTTGAACGTGGAATGCATGTGAATATGTGGTCCAAAACAAGAAGAAAGAACTCTATCTGTCAAGACTAGAGCTATCACAGAGAAATCAATCGATTCAGTGTTGACAGGGCCACGTAATGTGATCCCTAACAATTTTCATAGCTCGAAAATCATTTCTAAATGGCGCAACATGCAGGAGTGAAATAATTTAAATTCATTGAATTTTTTAACCTCTGTGGGTACAACCAATGTATTATGTATCAAAGCCACTAAGTATGATTTAGAGTCAAACTTTTCATATTGTGGAAACATTGGTACCAAGTCGAGATAAAGAATAAGCTCTGCGGGTGTTGAAGTTTAATGTATTTATAGAGGCTTTCAATTTTGGGCTTAAAGCTTCATGTTCACAATGCATATAGGTGGCTTAGTAATTCAGAATGGCTTGATTTGGAGTTTGAAGCAAGACCGTAGCAGTGGCATTCATGAGGCAAGTCTTAATTTACGTCAGGCCATGTTCACAGGATCTACATGCATTTTAGCAAAATGATAAGAATCAAGTTTGATAGCTCACCATTTGAAGGACTCAATGCAAAAGAGCTCGATTGCCAAGACAAGGAAAGAGTTAGTGTGGGGTTCAAAATCGATTGCAACACCGAGTTAGAGGATTCGAAGCCCTCACCGAGTTGAGATTTGTGCAGACTCTATCCACATGGACCCCCCTCCTCTTCAAGTCAAACGGGTCAACGGGGGGTCCCAACATTATGTTAATTAAATTAATATTTTTATTTAAATATTATTATAATAATATTTATTATTATTATTTAAATATTCTTTTAATTAATTGAGAAGACTAGGTCATCAGGCAATTAATGACCCATGATGGAACCTTCTCAGGTGGTTCAACTAACTGTCATAAATATATCATGGGCCTTCATTTTAGGAATGTAATTATGACCATTTCCTCTTCTTTCTCACATAATTCTTCTATAAATGTAAGTTGGAAGCTCATTTCAAAGGGTTCCAATAGTTCAGACAAGTTGGACAGTTAGATATCTCAGGCGAGTGTATACTTTTCAAAGAGTCCTCTCTCTTCTGCAAGTTGTCCTTGTGTGTTGAGAGAACTTTCAAGCCTCCTCTTCAAGACTGTAATGGAAACTATTGCCTCTTCTGAATGTATGATGCATTGTGCATGTTATTGAAGCAATAAAAGTGTGTGTTTGTGACTAATCTCGGTCACCTTTCATCCTTCTATGCTTCTTTGTGCCTTTTCTCGTATTTGCAGGTACATTGTGCAAGTTTAAGTTCTATTGCAGGTTCTTGGAGTTTTGTGCTTATCAAGTGGTGGAGTATTGCATGCAGTTGAGTTGTGGTGTCGGTTCACCCTTCTTGAGTTCATCCTTTTTCATTGGGAAAGTGGTATATTTCTCGGTCTGATAAATTTTAACAAAGGGAATGCGTGTCTCTTAGTCTGTGGTATCATGTACCCTCTCTAAGTTGCAGTAGGTGAAGTTGACCTGTGGTGCACACACCCTCTTCAAATTAACCCTTCCTGAGTCTGAAGACACCCTTTATTTGGTGCATCACCATCCCTAGTATAGTTTCATTTCTGTAATCTCTTTCCCTAAAACCCCATGAAAATGTTAGCATAGGACTAGATAATCATTTTTGTTACACTAGGAGTAGCACAGCACTTAGTTTAGGAAGAGGAAGCCGGCCTTCTCCGGAGGTTCACCTTGAGCCCAAGTCCCACAGCTTGAGAGGTGATCCCATGTGTCCCACTCACACCAAACATCCTATTCACATCCTGGTCATTCAGAGGGTGCAGTGATTTGGCGACAACAATAACAATGAACCTGACTTGGATCAGGAAACCCTGGCATCTTGCCTGAACCACATGAGAAAAAGGAAAGAAAATTATCCCTCTGTGGGGATTGCGGATGCCTTGCGCAATTTAAACAAGGAGATTCAGAATTTGGGAGAAATTTCTAATAAAAGGGATCACGATTTTGCTGATTGGGAGGCCAGACTAATGAGAGCCAAATCTATTGTTGACACTATCCTTACTATTAACAAGAATCTCATACAAGATTAGAAATATTTCCATCACAAGATTAAAGTTCAGAACAAGACTATTATGGGTATTCAATCGGATTATGTTATGCAGGAATAAAGGATCTCCATATTGTAGGATCAAGTTGCCATGGATGAGAGAAAACCCAACATGAAGTTCATGCTTAGTACTTCTGACAGTGATGCTTCTGATACTGGTGAGAGTTTCAACATGGAAGCGGCGAACACCCAGGTTAAAGAAAAGGAGGAGGCCAACATGGAGTACTAGACTAATAAAAAGGAAGAAAAATGTCTAAAATGTGTCATCATAAAAGTGGCTAGTAGGAAAGATGGTGGGTCGAGTACCAGAGCTTGTAGCAAAGCCATGGAGAACCAATTTTTGACCTTTGGTTGACCTTGTTTTTTTGTTTTTGTTGTTTTCTCCCTTGTGGTGTTTTGGCAAAAAATGTATTGTTTAATATGCAAAATCTTCTGGAGTTTTTCTCTGTTTTGTGGCGGCTTATAATAAAGTATTTTTGACTTAGCTTCCATGGATCTTTGTTGGTTTTGTCTGAAACTGGAATCTTTTTGTACGGGGTTTTTTTGGTCCCCAATTTAAAACCAAACTCTTTTATCTTATCTAAAAAACAATAAATTTACCAAAATAAAACAAAACCCGCAAAATGAGAAAATAATTTTTTTCTAAGTGTACGGACCATATGCACACTCTCATAGGTAACTTAGTGCACTATGGCAGATTTCATCGAAAGAGATCAGCGGATGAAATAGGAAGTGAACAGCTTCCGCTCTCAATTTTTTTGTAACTTTTGTAAACTTATTCCACGGGTTATTGATGTAGTATTTGAATGAAATGTATACAATTCACCTTGAAACATGCCAAAAGATACTAATAATCCATAAGGAATAACTGAAACTTAGAATCATACATAATATGATAGCAAAAGAGAAAGGTGGGATCATTTTTTTTAATTTCAAGGCTAATAGCATGTGTTACAATCATTAAAAGAGTACAATTTTGCTACACCAAAGTAGAGGGTTGCCTCTATCTTTTTTATAGTAATATATAAGTGAATATCGATAGATCATAGAGAAACAAGATATTTATTTCTCTTCAATGAATTGAACAAGAAAGAGATAAATAATGAGAGGAAATGGGGCGAGTCTTCAAGTCTCTTCAATGTTTGAAAGTGTCTTCCTTGACCAAAACAACTCACATGTTTCTAAAATCAAGGGAATCCCCCTATATTCCTTCCTTATGTTCTTAAACTACCTATTTTATATATTTAGGAGCCTTTAAATCATCATTCCTTAGTTAACATGCATGTTTACTCAGCATAATGGGGATTTAACATGTTTTACTTAGTCAAAATCAGTATGGCAATTTTCTTCACGGTTGTTTTGACTTCTAAAAAGCACTTGAGGTTGAAGAAGAATTAGTTAGGACCTGAAACTTGGAAAATATCATATTTGGGTCTTTAAAAACCTACCAAACTTGGAGGAGCTTTGAAGAGGCTAGGAAGATTGATATATTTATGACAATCTAAAAACTACCCACAAAATGAGATGATGATTGGTTCTGAATTATTTCATGATTTTAATGCCCAATATGACCTTGGTTGGCTCCAAAATTTGGTAGAAACATTTCTTGGTGTCTTATTATCATGTGAAATAAAGTATGTACCATAGAAGTGATTGGAAGGGTATTATTTTCATGACATTCTTCCTCGCTGCCTTGTTTTCGCCTATAGTTGGAGCTGACGATTTCTTTGCTTGAAAATACCCAATATGGTTGATTTAGGAGCTGAAACTTGAAATATATCATCTTAATGGTCTTAAAAACCAATAGAAACTTGGAGGATCCTTTTATATTCTAGGAAGAGAAATATTTTTATGATAATGCTAATACTAGTCTATTTCTGCCTATGAAATCTCTTTGGTCCGATGTGGTCTTACTAATGCAATAAATGGCTTGGAATCACATGGATCTTCTAAAAAAATATTTAACTATAAATACACCTCTTCATGATGATTTACCTTTTTTCGGAGTCCTTTTTATCACTTTAGATGCACTTTTGACTCCTTATAACTTGTATATATTAACCTTATCAAAAGTGAGTCATCATGACTTTGGAGGCACACTTATTTGATTTTAAAACCTTTGAAATAGTAAAATTGAATCAAGAAAGAATCAACATGGCCCCATTTTTATCTCTATATTTTTATAAGAATGCCAGAATTTTTCATAGAATCATTGGAGTTTATTATAGAAATACCAGAGTTTATCATAGAAGTGCCAAAGTTTATCACAAAAGTGTCAGAATTCTTGTCACATAAGAAAAATGGGATGATCCAACTGATATGATATTATTTATGTTTTCTGAGCCATGATGTAGGATAAGGGGTCAAAATAACAACAGGTAAGTCCTCCATTTTCTTATTCAAAGTCAATGCAAAAATATCTCCTAGGAATCAGTTTTGGTCAATAGTGAACTATCATGCACCATTTGCATTTGAAGCCTTTTCAAAGGATGAAACCAACTATAGAATGATATAAAGGTACCCAATATTATTAGTACCAAAATTTTAATTTATTGGACTAGGGTAAGTCATCCATTTTCTTGTTCAAATTCAATGCAAAATATTCTCCTAAGAACCCGTTTTGGTCAATAATGAATTGTCATGCACCATTTGCATTTTAAGATTTTTTAGAGGGTTCCACTAAATATAGAATGATATAAAGTTACCTAAAGGTATTAGTAAAAAGTTTGGAAGTAATTGGATTAGGTGAATTCCTCCATTTTCTTGTTCAATATCAGTGCAAAAATTTCTCCTAAGAACTACTTTTGGTCAATAGTGAAATTCCATGCACCATTTGTATTTGAAGTCTTTCCATATGATGCCACCAACTATAGAATTATTTAAATGTGACCAATATAGTTATTACCCAATTTTGAAGTTATTGGATTAGGGTAAGTCCCTCATTTTCTTGTTCAAAATCAATGCAAAATTGTCTCTTAGGAAACAACTTTGATCAATAGTGATTTTTCATGCACCATTTACATTTTAAGCCTTTATAGAGGATTCTAAAAACTCTAGAATTATCTAAAGGTATATAAATATATTAGTACCGATTTTGGAAGTGATTGGATTAGGTCATGTCCTTTGTTTTCATGTTCAAAATCAATGTAAAATTTTCTACTACAAACTCGTTTTGGTATACAATGAATTTCCATACACTATTTGCAATTGAATCCTTTCCAAAGGATTCCACCAACCTATAATTATATAAAGTTACCCAAAATTATTATAAGTCCTTTGTTTTCCTGTTCAAATTTAGTGTAAAATTGTCTCTTAAAAACCAACTTTAGTTCAAGTGAATTGTCATGTTTTATTTACATTTAAATCCTTTCTAAAGGATTCCACCAACTCTATAATGATCTAAACGTAATGAAAATTATTAGTATCAAGTTTTGAAGTGATTGAATTCGGTTAAGTCCTTCATTTTCATGTTCAAAGTTAGTGCCAACCGGTCTCCTAAAAATTGATTTTGGTCTATAGTGAATTGTCATACAACATTTACATTTGAATCCTTTACAAAGGATGCAACTAATTCTATGATTATCTAAAAGTACCCAAGATTATTAGTGCCAAATTTTGAAGTGATTGGATTAGGTTAAGTCCTCCATTTTCTTGTTCAAAGTCAATGCAAAACTATCTCCTATGAACGAATTTTGGTCAATAGTGAACTTTCATTCACCATTTGTATTTGAAGCCTTTTTAGAGGATGTCACCAACTCTAGTATGATCTAAAGATACCCAAAAATATTGTTACCAAGTTTGGAAGTGATTAGATTTGGGTAAGTATTTCATTTCCTTGTTCAAAATCAATATAAAATTGTCCCCGAGGAATTAGTTTTGGTCAATAGTGAACTGTCATGCACCATTTGCATTTGAAGTCTTTATGCACTCTAGCACTCCTCTAATGCACTATGGAACTCCTAAAATGGACTCTAGCACTCCAAAAATGCAATTTGGTAATTTAGAGAAAGGATTTGGTGCTCATTTTCCAAACTCAGACATTTTTTCAAACTCCAACACTTTGCATCTAGACTCTAACACTCTATAGGAAGTCTCTAGAGATGGCTAACTCAATTCCAAATCTATTGGAACTTATCTATTGAAAAATTCAAGTGCCAAAATGGTTTTTGAGGTGGTTTAGTCATATTTTGTGGAATTTAAAAGTGTTAATTATATCCTTAATCAAGTATAAATGTCGAGCATGTATTATTGGATGACTACTAATGTAAAAAAAAGTTTACAAGATCTTTTCTTGAGTGTACAATCATAGCAGTCTGATCTCTAAGAAAACGTGAACCAATGAATCAAAAGTATATTAAAATTCTAGTAACAAAGACCTCCCATTTGGATCTATAGTTTAAATATCATATTCATAACATGATCCATCATATCAATTAAGATCCAAAAATGCACTTTTATGCTCCTCTAATGCACTTCAACGCTCCTCAAATGGAATCTTACACTCCTCAAATACACTTTGGCCCTCTAGAGGAAAACTCTTATGCTCTTTTAATAGATTCGGGTGCTCTTTTTCCAAACTCTGACGATCTTTGTCCATCTTTAGCTCTCTACAACTAGACTCTGACACTTTATAAGAAGCAATTACAAAGTTTTTGGAACTTATCTAAAGCAAATGTAAAATGCCAAAATGGTGTTTGAGGTGCTTTAGTCATGTTTTGTGGAGGTTAAAAGTGTTGATTGTAGCTTGAGCTAAGTATAAATGTTGAGCATGTATTATGAGAGGGTTGCCAAGGTAAAACACAGTTTACAAGCTCTTAACTTGAGTGTAAAATCATATCAATATGATCTCCAAGAAAATGTTAACCAATTATTCTAATTGATATCAGAAATATAGTGTCAAATGCCTACCATTTGGATCTAGAGTTTAAATATTAGATTCAGAACTTGATCCTTTATATCAGTTAAGAGCCAAAATTCACTCTAACACTCCTCTAATGCACTCTAGTGCTTCTCAAATGAACTATAGCACTCCTCAAATGCACTCTAGTGCTCTGTATGAAGGATCTGGTGCTCTTTTTCTAGATTCCAAACTTTTTAAAACTTTGATGCTCTTTTTCAAAACTATGACGCTCTGTAGCTAGACTCTTATGCTCTATAGGAAGTTTCCAAAGATGACTAACTCAATTTAAAATCCATTGGAACTTATATAAAAACTATTCAAGTGTCAAAATGGTGTTTAAGGAGGTTCAGTCATGTTTTGTGGAGGCTAAAAATGTTGATTGCAGCCTGAGTTGAGTATAAATGTTGAGCATGTACTATAGGATGACTACCAAGGTAAAGCAAAATTTAAAATATCATTTCTTGAGTGGAAAATCATATCAATATAATCTCCAAGAAAATGTGAACCAATGAGTCTGATTGATATCAAAAATCATGTCAAAGGCCTCCCATTTGGATCTAGAGTTCAAAGATCAAATTCAGAGCATAATTTTTCATATCATTTAAGAGAAAAATGAACTTTGATGCTCCTTTAATGCACTTCAGCACTGAAATGGACTCTGACACTCCTCAAATACACTCAGAAACTCTACAGGAAAACTTCAAAACTCTTTTGCTAGACTCTGGTGTTCTTTTTCCAGACTCTAACACTCTTTTTCCAGACTCTGGTGTTCTTTTTCCAGACTCTAACACTCTTTTTCCAGACTCTGGTGTTCTACAACTAGATTCTGGAACTCTATAGGAAGTCTTTAGAGATTACTAACTCAATTCCAAAGCTATTAGAACTTATCTAAGAAACTTCAAGTGCCAAACTAGTGTCTAAGGTGGTTAAATCATGTTTTGTGGAGGTTGAAAGTGTTGATTGTAGCTTGAGTCAAGTATAAATGTTGAACATCTATTATGAGAGAACTGTCAATGCAAAACAAATTTTACAAGCTCTTTTATTGAGTGTAAAATCATATCAGTCTGATCTCCAAGAAAATGTTAACCAATTAGTTTGATTGATATCAAAAATCTAGTGTCAAATGCATATCATTTGGATCTAGAGTTTAAATATTAGATTAAGAGCATGGTCTATTATATCAGTTAAGATTCAAAATGCACTCTAGCACTCCTCTAATGCATTTTGGAACTTCTCAAATGAACTTTATCACTCCTTAAATGTAGTCTAGCACTTTCTATGAAGGATTCAGTGCTATTTTTCTAGACTCTGACACATTTTTAGATCTGACATTCTACATCTAGACTCTGATTCTCCATAGAAAGTCTCCAGAGATGAATAACTCAATTCCAAATATGATGGAACATGTCTAGAGAAAATGTCAAGTGCCAAAATGGTGTTTTAGGTGGTTCAAACATGTTTTTTTGAGGTTAAAAGTGTTGATTACAACCTGAGTCATGTATAAATGTTGAACATGTATTATGGGAGGACTACTAAGGTAAAACAAAGTGTACAATCCATTTTTTTGAGTGGAAATTTGTATCACTAGCAATTGCATGTGTACAATGCAATGTGAACACCGAATGATATATGTTATTTGGTTTAGAGTGATATTTATTACTTTTGTAGTTGATGTTGTAAATGGGTGTGATTGATTTTGTAAGTGTAGGAATATAGATGAAGCATTAAATTTAAAGGTTCTATCTCTACATTTTAAATTTGTTACAAATTCGTACATATACATTTTCAAATCTTAAATCATGAGTGATAGTGTTTTGCGGAGTAGTTTGTTTGAGCTTAACATGAATACATGAAGACTTCCGTACATATGCAAATTTTATATCATTAGTGGTAGACTTTTGTGGCTATTTTTTTACACTAAACATGAATACATTTGATACTGTTTTGGATAGTTAATTACTTTTGTAGTTGATGTGGTTTGTAATTATTTTGGGGAAATTTTGTTAGTGTTGCATCGATTGTTTGTTTATTTTTTTGTGCAGTCAATAATATGTTGATAAGGGGTGTGATTGATAGTGGTAGTGTAGGAATTTAGATGTAACATTACATTGAAATGTTGTATGTGTACATTTAAATTTGTTACAAATTCATACATATACATGTACATATACAGTTGTAAATCTTATATCACTACATCTGAACTAAACATGTATACATGAAGACATTTGTACATTTGCAAATTTTATATCATGAATGGTAGCCTTTTGTGGGCTGTTTTATTTTCACTAAACATGAATGCATTTGATACCACTTGAGTGGGACTGTTGTTTTGGATACAATAAGTTTTGAGTAAAGTAGTAGTGGAGGTGTTATTAAAATAGAGGGTAGTATTTATGACAGGTTGAGTGATAGTAATCTTGAATCCTTTTTTCTTGCTCCAAGTCCCTTGTGGCCTTGTTCAATCCTTATGTGTTCCTCCAATGTTAAAACAAATCTTAACCTAACATGAACACACCCACCACCTTTGAGGGGAAATAGTTCGTCCAAAGAACCCTTCTCAACTATAATTGGCATTCCAATCTCTGAGATGAGTTGATGTCTCCACATGAGAGAAAACAAATATTTCAAACAAATTCTTGATACCTTACATCAATGTGGGTATCAAAAAAATAATAGAAATTACATTGCCCTTCCTATCAAAAAGGGCCACTATTCAATTGTCTCGAAGATTCAGTACTGGGTTGAACCATAATTGAGATGGTCATATGCAAGGAAAAATGACACGATACAACTTTGAGCTAAGAATTTGCAGTAGTCACTCACAATGTGAAATTTGAATTCCATGCCACTATTTTTCCTTCATTTACCTCAGAAGGCCTTGTCTGGAATTCCCTTTTCCCAATACCAACTAAACAAGGAAGTGGAGTTTAAACAAATTATGAGTTTACCTTTATGATTTTCCATAGCAAATAAAAATCAACACCATCATACGAGTTACTCAAAAACTAGAGTGGTATGTTGGACTGTTACTAAAGATGTAACCTCAACAAAAAAAATCAATAAAGCAATATATAGAAAATGTAGAGCATCCTACCTTTAATTGACACATATTTTCCTTCTGTTCGATATGAGACAAGATGAAATTAGAGCCATAATAGATAATTTTGATCATTCATTCTTACACTATGTTTTTCCCAAAGTACAAACTAGAACCATCAACCCAAGATTGAAGAAAAATAAATAAATAAATAAATTATATATTATTTACTAGTCATTGGATTTGAAAAATTCAATATTGTTAATTGACAGAATATTGAATATTCAAAAAGGATAGGAAGGAATTATAAGATGTCCGTTAGGAACATTTATCTTTAAGACAAATTTGAATGGAAATATCATTCAAATTTGGAAAAACTGAAAACTATCCACAGACAAGGGTAGTGCTTTGGCTTCTGGAACAATCATTTCACAAACCATTGCTGAGGATGGAAAGGCTAAAAATGTTAGCCATAATGAAAATAATGAAATAACTATAGTTTTCCCGTAATCATCCTTACCAAACAAGATGCAAAAGAAAAAAGAGACTACTGAAGGATTATCACTTGCTCCGATATCATCACCAATTCAAGATGTCACTAACAATGACGCTTTAAGTGATGGTTTAAAGGGAATTTCTGATCATGATTTGAAAGAACATGGATGTCGGCATCTACCTCAACATGATCTTGAGGAAGCAATATTATCAAATGATATACAAAAGAAAATAGGGAGTATCAAAGAGGCAACACTTTCTCTAGCATCATTACCAATTGAAAATTTCACTCACAAGGGGGTCTCATGTCATGATTTAAAGGATATATCTGTACAAGATATTAAAGAAGTAGCTTCAATTGTTCCATCTAAAAATCTCACTTTACCTAAAGATTCACCCTTGCTTCATGTACGATAGAAAAGTGACATGTGAGCATGAGAATCTACAAGTAGCACTTCTTCGTACCTGACCTCCCGAGGTCATGCCGAGACAGCCGGTGGAAATGAAATGTATGTGAATATAGACAAACTAGTTGGGCAATCTTATATCCTCAACTCGCAATAATGGGATCTACAATTCTAAGGCAAAGAAAGCTCTCCTAACATAAATCGGTGTAATGGATCATTTAGATATAATAGCTGCTCGGAGGCTCCAATCAATGTCAAGCTCTACCGAGATCCTATCTATTGGCTATTAGATATGTGGAAAGTGACCTGTAGGTGCTTCGTGTATATTTCCAGACAAGGTCATGGAAAATGGTTGTGATAGGTGTAGTGGATTTCTAAGAAACTATGGGAGGTTTTCTGGTCTAGCCTAGAATATATTATCTTGATTGGCTTCTATGTTTAATGCGGAAAATTACGTTATGATATCTGGTGGGAGTGGTGAGGATCTAAATACTAGCATGCGTAAACTGGTGTCAATACTTAACTGACTAGCAGGCCCATTGGATTATGGGACCTGGGGATCACAACCATGAGTTCGAGGTTGCCGTGGACCTGTTATGGTCATGTGAAAAATCAAACTCTTCTTCCGACTATCCAATAGTCATAACCCTTTTCAGCTTCCATGTTTAATATCAAGAGTTGTGCGATCTTCTCAGAATACCTTACGGGTGTTCTGGCAACTTGTATACATAAGCCTGTGTCTATGTCAATGAGAAGGTCTCCTGTGTTTGGCTGTGGAACTAATGGATCACAACCAAATATTTGTTCTCTTTCAGGTTCTTGTATGGTCATGTGGATATCCTATCAAGGCAATCTATAATTGGGTTGACTCGACTAGAATGTGTATGCTTTGTCGTCTTCAATATTCAATTGTCTCAATTGTTCACTAATTGCTTGTGGGTTTATTTTCATTTGAAAGACCTGAATCCTAATCCCTTGATCTATATCTGTTAATGTTACGAAGAGATTTGGCTGAGGTACTGCTAGTTTGAATACGTAATCCCTGGGCTCTCTTGGTCCCATAATTGTCATGCAATAGATAATCAAACTTTAACTGAAACAAGTAAACTAACTATGAAAGATATATCTACACTATGTTTATATTCCTTTTCTTTTTGTATTTTCAATGATGCGTATTTGAACCAAATTTAAAGAGAAACTATTCTAATATATTCAGATAATGAACAATTAATCTAATAACAGAATTAAAACTAGCAAGTTAGCCTGATGTAGCTATTTGCCTATGCACTTATGAATTTATCCTAAATATTTAAATAACTAACTAATTTAATCGAAAGACCTTCAATCTTACCTTAGAAGTGAGGAATAAATCACAACTTCTCAGAATCTATCATTCCCCACAGCTTCCCTGGTAACATTGAAAGCAAGCTTAACTGAAATAAAATGATTTGCTACTTTATTAGATATATTGTAACTACAACTTTGATAATTCAAACCTAGACTTTTATAGAATAGTGGTAAATCTAGTTGTGTAGTGACTTGTCCCCTCAGTGTGATCTCTTCATTCCTTCGTGTTCTCGTGAATCCAGAAAAGTGGGAATGTGATAGCGGTAGCAGAAGGAGATAATCAATCAGTGGCAGCTTGGATGTAAACTGAACAGAATGCAAGTAAGAGAGGGATAGTACAAGTGAACAAAGCTTGACTATGTGATTCCTAGTAGGATTTATTGTAGGGATACAATGCAAATATACCGAGAATTCTAGGATCTATTTCTTGTGATAAAACAACAACCTACAATTTTAAGATTACCAAATGAAATATGATCTAGAACTGAAACTATCTTATGCTAAGCTGACTGTGTTGAGGATAGCAATGGAGCAAAATGAAAGTGTGAGGATCGATGATTTCTAAACTAGAAAGGAAGAAAGGATCCTTGAACTGAGAGGCTGAGAATTCATACAAAATCTAAACCTATTGAAACTTGTGGAAGAACTTCAAAGCACACTGAATAATAATTCATAGAGGGAGAGGGGCCATTTGCTTATAAACAAGCTTGGTATTTATAGCATTTGGAGTTACCAAAGGGTAAGTTTGAATTGAACTCTTTTATCATAAACAAAGAGAAATCACTATTTACCAGGCGGCTAAAACATAAATGCAAGCAAGAGTGATTGAAGAATGCGGGTACCACTTGAATTTTTCACGTTGACGAAAGCATCAGAAAGTTATGGAAAACACGCACATGACCACTGCTCTGTGCAGGGTGGTGGTTACGGGACCGCCGCCTTGTTTTAGGCAGCAGTCCTGAAACTAAAGACCAAAAAGAAAGAAAAGAGCGGAACGGGGTCAAATCAAAGCATGTGGAGGCTAGATAAGGTTTTTTGGGATGTAAATGTATACTCAGAAATATTTTCTAGATTTCGAACACCTTGCAAAGATATCTAAATCATCATTGTGGTTTATGTGACCTCTTTCCTGTAGTACAGTACCTACAATTTTGGGTACATACATATTGCCCCCTAGGAGAAGCGTTTTAGCCATGAAGGGGCATAAAATGGTGGGTCTGA
Source organism: Taxus chinensis (assembly GCA_019776745.2). Classification (NCBI taxonomy): domain Eukaryota; kingdom Viridiplantae; phylum Streptophyta; class Pinopsida; order Cupressales; family Taxaceae; genus Taxus; species Taxus chinensis. Next base: position 39,039,262 of record CM034147.1, read on the forward strand.
GTATGGCACTCCTGAAATGGGGAGTTAGAAGCTATACATGTCATACCCGTGTGTCACAATGTCACCATCCAGATTCCCGCTATCTATAAAATGAAAAGAGGACTCAAGTGCAGGTAGATAAAGAAATCAAAAAATAAACACTAAATCAAAATGAAATGAGGACTTACCATTTGCACGGGGATGAGAACTTACCTCTTTCAGCACTCCAACTCTGCGAAATAACATTAAAAACAAGTTAGAATATTATATTTATATAAAACGAGCTCATTTTCCTATTCATTTGCCCCTGTTGATTTGGCAATTTTTGAGCTCTGGGACCCACGGTAACCGTTTTTGACGAGAGTACAATCAAAACATTCGTTGCAAGATTGTGATCATGCCTCCGAGAGTAGGACATCGACCTACGAAGTCTCAGGTTAGTTTTTCTCAATTCATTGATTTTAAACCTAAAATATAGAAATGTTGAAATCTTTATCTTGGGGGGTGGGGTATTTTTGAAAATCTTAATGTTAAATGAGTCTCTAGGGGGCGCCCATAGGGTAGGTTTTTACTTCAGTTAAAATGGTGTATTTTTTTTGTTTTTAGGCATTTTTAGGGTTAATGGGCACACACCGAATCGGCACAGGACCGCCGCCCTGAACAGAGCAACGGTCACGGGACCGCCACTCTGCACAGGGTAGCGGTTCAGGATAAAAGGTGAAAATAGATGCCTTAGTAAAATGTTTTTGCATTTTTGATATTTTCCTATGTTTTTGATGAGTTTCTCTATTGGTTATGTTGCTAACTCTTTCTTTTTCTATGTTTTGGGTGGATGCAGAAGGAGGAGGAGTATATTAGATGGAGCAGAGAGAGGGATTGTGATTAGCTTCCAACAGTGTTGGCTACGTTGACCTAGGCAAAGAGTTACACTTTGCAGAGGGACGGTATTTTGAGGATCTCTTTGGTCCCTTGTGTTACTCCTACTAGTCACATATTGTGTGACTTGTTTTTGAATTGGAATGTGGATCGGAACACTTTCCAATTTCCAGGTGTTAGGGGTGAGTGGACTATCACCCTGGAGGACGTCTATCGCATACTGGGGGTTCTGATTCTTGGAAGGTGGTTGTCTCTTAAGACAACAAGATCTAGATCTCAGATGGTTTAGTGGGCCACATATATGGGAGATGTTTTTGTCTCCCTTGGCTTGAAGAACGGGGTGAAGGTCCGATCCATTGCTGCTTCTCTTATCCCTGTGATCCACGAGGCTATTATGGGTATCTTGGCCTCACGGATGATTGGGAATAAGGGAGGGGATACTCTCTTATACTGTTGGGCTCCAATTATTACACAGATTGAGGCCCATCGATGTACTTATTCTTGGGGAACAGATATTCTTGGGACCACATACCATGACTTATACAAGGTGGTAAAGTTACAGGGGTATTCCTTGAGTCACCCCACTCTAATTATGAGTTGGGTGTATTAGTAAAGGATCTAGGGGCTGTTAGGGCAGCAAGGTGGATGGGGATGATAGTGCTTAGGATGCCACATTAGCCAGTGGCTTCATTGACTACTGCAAATATGGAGGCCACTCCTTACCAGGCCATGGTAGGAGTATGGGGAGAGGAGACACTTACATTGATCGTCTGCTCTACTATAGGTTAGTTAGTAGACAGGGTAGAGAGGGTGGAGGTCCACCCATTTAACCGAGTCCCTCAGTAGTTTGGTCTCCCCTACGTTGGTATGCTTCCTCCAGCGGGGGTAGTATATAGGACTATTCGTGAGGCCTGAGGAGGCCCTAAAGGAGATTGGGGTTGGACCACAGTTACTCCTGGAGTTTCTATCACAATTAGGTGTGTGGTTCGGGCCCAAGGGGCAGCCAGTGCTCCTCGAGAACCTTTACTTTAGATCGGAGCTACTCTTGCTTTCAGTGGGGGGAGGATGAGCCCGTTGACGTGGACTCAGACTCTAAGGAGTTCATAGGAGGGGAGACAAAGGAAGAGACGATGGGAGGTGAGACTGGTGGGATGGCCAAGGAGGATGAGAGCAATTCTGAGTGGCATGACACTCAGGATATCTTGTGGGCCGAGAGGGAGGAGGTGAGTGCAGAGAAGGTGACTCTGATCTCATAGGAGTTACCTTCTCAGGACTTAGGGGGAGACGATGAGTCCATGGTAGGACGTCATTTATTTCTAGATTTTGGGAAGGTTCCGTAGTCCACAGCAGCGTCGATAGCAGGCGCAGATTCTAGGGACCCTACCTGGATGTTTGGAGATCCAAGTGAGTTACTACTCTTTTATCGACCTTATTAGTTAGAAATATTAGTTGATATTTTCATTTTTGTTGTTTTATTTTTTTGACCTTGTTCTTAGCAATTTTCTAACTTGTTATTTCTCTTTTAATAGTCACAGTGACTATTGAGGGATGGCGAGACTTGATTCACCGAGTGTGGTGTGGACACCCTGTTGCTCCCCTCAGAGAGTACTCGAGCTGAGCTTACTGAGGACATTGGAGAGCCCTCAGTAGCTAGCTGACATACTGATGTGTTTTCCCCTGTTTGGAAGGAAGAAAAGTTAGTGACCTCCCTTCATGCTAAGGTAGCTCGATATAGGACTGATGAGCATCTGATGAGGTGGAGTCATTCTCGTAGTGAGACCACAGCCAGTGGCCGTGATCATGAGCACTCAGTTCATTTAGAGCGTCGTTGTAGCAGGAGTCCTAGGCGTGATCGTGCACCCTTTGAGGGATCCCACAAGGATTGAGAGGCCATTTGGTCTTTTTGTAGTGATTCTGCTAGATGTTTATATGGGTTTTTTTTTGTATTTTTTGGGTTCGTTGAGCGTTTTGACCATGCCTAGTGCATGATGGCATTGTTTGTAGAACATGATTCCTATATATATATATATATATATATATATATATATATATATATATATATATATATATATATATATATTAGAACTAGATCTCCTTTGTATCTAGAGTTTTTGTGATTCGTTTCCCATGTGTACACTAGATGTTTTTTAGAATCTTTGTTTTTATATGCTTTTCAGAATGTATGCAATGGATGAAAAATGATAACAATTGTTGAACAGAATATTTCTCTTTTGTTTGTTTTCGTAATGTTGATATGTGATGATGCAAACAATACTAAACTTTTGGCTTCTTTGGGAAATGTTCATTGCTTCTTCTTGTTTTGGCTAAACATGACGAATATGTAGTGATAATGAGATGAACTTGCCCCACTCCTAACTCCACACAGCTAGTAAGATGTGAGGGCTCAACACCAAGAGTTGGGAAGGGAAAAAATTGTATGAGTTTGAATGAATGAAAATGATGAGAGAAAGACAAGGTTTTGACAAAAATCAAATTTATACCTCTGTACTTACTCCTACTCGAAACTACTACATATTTCAGAATGTAACTTACTTTCCAATTTATCTAGACTTAGATCCATGGATGGCAACTTTGTTGACAAAATACGGTTTTGAGGATTTGATCTCTTTGGAATTTGGACACCTAATTTCACTAAATATAATTCACTTTGAAATATTAATATTCACTAATTTACATGAATGGATGCCCTACGCCCTGCCCCATGCTACTAGTAAGAAGTATGGGCTTACCATTGAAGGCAGGACATAGGCGAGTAAGGGCACTTCTTTCCTTTCTCAACCTCACATAACCAGTAAGAGATGCGGGCTCATTACCAAAGGTTGGTGGGGCAAAGAAGTGTGTAAAATAAAACATTCTATTTTGTTTAGCTTTTTTAATTTAATTTGACATTTCTGATTTGTGATTTTGGAGTATCCTTGTTTGAAAGAGATGTAAGAAGGATAGATGTGACACCAAGAAGCTTCTAGAATAGACCGTAGGTAAGAACAACTTAACCTAGTAGAAATGAATGAGTATGACCAAGTATGCAGACCTTGGTATGGTTTTTGTCAAGACTTTGTTTGTTGAATTGATGAAATGATTTTGGAACCATTTGATGATATTATGAAGATTGAAGAGATATGATTTGAATGCTTTTGCCAATGTTTTCAGAAGCCTATAATAAATTGCTTAAGAATAAGTTCCTTGATCACAAAATTTATGAAATGAGTGAACAAAATGAAACAACTAAGTGACTAATGTAATGTAGGTGAATATAATATACAAATGGTGACGCTGATGAGCTATGCGTAAAACCGTTTAAGATGCAAGGAATTGACAGTTTCATTGAATTCCTCACCTTCTAGTGTACATAAGAGATACGCACCATTTCTGTAGTATTTCATGACTCGGTATGGGCCCAACCACTTGGGCCGAAATTTCCTTCCTTCACTGATTTTCTTATCAATCCAGTTGTCTAGTCTTAGAACTAGATCTCCCTCGTATATTTCTCATTCGTAGACCTTTTTGTTATATTACCGGCACATCCGGTCAGCATAGGCTCTATGCCATTGTTCGGCATTTAGCCTGGCCTCATCAAGGCTTTCTAGTTGAGAGAGGCATGCCTCTCTATAGGCTTCTTCTCCCAAAATCCCTTGTAATGAGATGCAAAGACTAGGTATTTTGACCTCAAGCGGGAGAACAACTTCCCCGAATACTAATGAGAAAGGGGTTTCCCCTATTGGTGTTCTTATTGAGGTTCGATGGGCCCACAAGGCCGGGTATAATTTTAAATGCCAATCCCATTTGTTCTCCTTAACTGTTTTGAGGAGAATATATTTTAACGTTTTGTTTGTGGCTTCAGCTTGTCCATTGGCTTGAGGGTAATAAAGAGAGGCCGTATGATGGTTTATCTTGAATTTACTACATAACTCATGAACCTCATCATTCTTAAAGGATGTGCCATTATCTGAGATAATGACTTGTGGGACACCGTACCTACAAATGATTTGATTCAAAAAAAACTTAGCAATTACGAAACCTGGTATGGTGGTGAGAGGCATGACCTCTACCCATTTAGTAAAATACTTTGTGGCCATGATTATAAATTTATGGCCATCTGTTGACGAGGGAGAGAATTTCCCTATCAAATCTAGGCCCCACGTGGAAAAGGGCCATGGAGTTGCGATTGGTTGTAGAGCTTGTGCTGGCATGTGAATCTCGTGGGAGAATTCTTGGCATTTATGGCACTTACGCACAAATTCTACTGCATCATGTTCCAAAGTAGGCCAGAAATAGCCCATTCGATGTATTTTGTGAGTAGTGGCGTGGCCACCGAAGTGGCCTCCACATATCCCACTGTGGGATTCGTAAAGAATATTTTTGGATTCTTCAGTGTCAATGCATCTTAAAAGCATTCCATCGAAGGCTTTACGATAGAGCACTTGTTCTAAAATAACATATTTAGCAGTGATAATGCGTAACAGCCTTCTTTGTTGTGATGTGGCACCTTCTAGGTATGTATGGTCCATGATAAAATTGATGATGTCAGTGTACCAAGGACATATAGATATGGAGGGGCCTAGTTTTGACAAAATATATGCACTCATTGGGAAAGTCTAGATCCACCAGATCGCCTCCATCTAACAGATTGTCAGCTAACTAATCTGTAATGATTTTTCCCTTAACAGATTTCTGGTTTACAAATGTTAGTTTAAACTCACCCATTAAGGTTATGAAACGTACAGCCTTTTTAGATAAAGATCCTTGCGTGAGGAATGTCCATAAATGATATGTCTTTACAATGACCCTTGTTTCTTGATTTAACATGTAATGTCTCAAATGTTTCATTGCGAAGACTATGGCAAGGCATTCTCTTTCTGCCTATGTATAATGTGTTTCATAATCAAGCAATGTCTAACTAATGAAATAGACTGCACGTTCTCATTTATCATTGTCTTCCTGAGCCAACATGCAGGCTAGCAAGACATCAGTAGCCCATGAATACAAGATCAAAGGATGATCTAGCTTGGGAGGCATTAGCATGGGAGGAGACAATAAGAAGCGTTTAACTACTTCAAAGGCCTCGTTACATTATTCTGTCCAATCAATGTTATAATCCTTCTTTAATAAATTTTTGTTTGGATGAACAGAAAAACTTAAGTCAGGGATGAACCTTTGAATTGCGCTGAGTTTCCCAAGAAATGATCTAATACCAAAATCATCTGATGGTGGAATCATTTAGACCAAATTTTGGCTAGATCAACATCAATCCCTCATGAGGATATAATGTAACCCAGAAGCTTGCCTCCTGTCTAGCCAAATACACATTTCTTTATGTTCAATGTGATGCCATATTCGATCAGTCATGAGAGAATGATACGGAGTACCTCTGGGTGATCATAGTGCTTCTTGGCCTTGGTCAACAAGTCATGTACATAGGATTCCACAATCTTATGAATAAGGTCATGAAATATGTATGTCATTGCCCATTGGTATGTAGCGCCAACGTTCTTAAGACCGAATGACATGACAACGTAACAATAAGTTCCCCAAGGAGTTATAAATGTGGTCTTGGCTTGATCTTCCTCAAATATTTTAATCTGATTATACCCTGAGAACCCATCCATGAGGGACAACAACTCAAATCTAGCTATTGCATCAACAATAACGTCAATGGATGGTAATGGGAAGTCATCTTTGGGACAAGCTTTGTTAATGTCCCGAAATTCTATGCAAATGCATATCTTCCCATTTTTTTTGAGAATGGGGAAGATATTAGATACCCATTGTGAATAGTCGACTGGTTTGATGAATCCTACCTGGAGAAGTTTCATTACTTCTTCTTTCACCATGAGAGCCACTTTTGGTTTCATTGGTCTCGATTTTTGTTTAATTGGCTTTGCATCTGGTTTGGTGACAAGATTGTGTACTACGATATGTGGTGCAATTCCTGTCATTTCTTTGTAATTAAATGTGAAAGCCTTTTGATGTTCCTTGAGGATCTGGGTATGTATTTCTATCTCCTCTGGAGTTAACGAGGATCCCAACTTCAAAATATTTGGTTCTTCCTCCGTTCCAATATTTATGTCAATCGTTTCTTCGATTAAGGAAGTGTTGCCTTCTTCAAATTTAGGCGGGGCTAGAGGTAGTTCCAAACTTTCTCCATTCTCTACCTCGTAGATATCAAGATTCTTTTGTGGGGGAGATTCTATCATGGGATTTCCAAAATAGGAAGAGGAATGTGGGATTAGGGAAAAATCTACTATGTGATGAGTGAGATGTAGTTCCGCGTAGGTGTTTAGATATCCAAGAGTGATTTTATCACTGTCAAAGTGATCCAGGATAGAAAACTCATTCTCAGCTTCTATACATGCCATGATCGGGTTTGTTGGTATTTTATGCACCAACGGTTCAATACAAAGTGATACCATGAAAATCGTATTTTCCAACTCACTGCTTGGAGTGAAATGGGAAGCTGAGGTTGCTATTGAATCTGTGAGAAGGTTCTGTTCTTGTGGGATTGCTTTGATTGATATGAAGTCAAATCCTTTGGTTAGATCTAATACCACCATTTTATAGAGTTGTAAGTGTTCAGCTCTAGTCTCATATACCTCAGAGACTTGGTTTGCAACTAACTGTGAGTCTCCTAGCACTCTAATGTTATCAACACCCATCCTTTTGGCTATGATGAGGCCAAGGAGGAGGGCTTCATACTCAGCCATGTTGTTTGTACATTCAAAGTTTAACTTAAAGGAAAAAGGTAGGATCTTTCCCTCGAGAGAAGTAAAGATCACACCTGCCCCAGCTCCAAAATGACATCTAGCTCCATCGAAGTGGAGAGTCCAATATTTTCTTGGAAAAATGGATGTTGGGACATTCTTCGCATCTATTTCTTCTGCCTCGGTTACTTCTACCATACAAACTTTGTATGCTGGAAGGGAGCCAATTCCTAGGGTACATCCTATACCCATAGAATCAAATGGTAGGAGAATAGGTAAATCCTTTTCTAGCAACTCAAAAATTTTTGTGGTAGTCCCTAATGATACTGTCTCTATGATGTTAGTCTCATTCTTGAGTGCTGGAATGCCTTCGACTAGATTCGTAATTTCTAATTCTGTTGTAGGTATCAACTTTTCTTCTAGTTTTGAATTGATTGGTTTGTTAAGTTGATTCGTTGGGAGTTCAAACTCAGAGTGAATGCCTGGTCTCTTCTTCAAATCTGCTAGGTGTATATCGAATGGTTTTGGGTCACCTTGTGCCACAAATATTTTCCCTAGGTGTAAAAATCTTATTTCCTGGAATAACGTGGAAGGGATTGCCTTCATGCGGTGTATCCATGGTCGACCGAGGATCATATTATAGTTGGTTTCCTGATCTATAATATAAAATTTGGTGAGGAATGTCTTGGGTCCTAAGGTGACTGGTAAAACTATGGTCCCAATTGAAGTGGCCTTGAGACTATCATAACCTCTTAGCATATTTCGTGTTGTGGAACAATTTGTTTCTCCATATCCTAGATTTTGAAGAAAAGTGAAGGGGACTATATTAAATACTGCCCCATCATCAATCATTGCGTGCTTAACATAATTATTATAAACCCATACCTATAAATGCAAGGTTGGGTCACCTCTACGTGTAATTTCAGTGTCTGTTGGCATTTTTCTTATATCAAATATAAACTCAGTATCCCTATCTGGCTGCCCTAGAGGGTAGACATCAAAGTCTACATGGTTTACTTGCGTTTCAGGTGGAGGAGTGATGTTAATTAGATGACCAAGACCTAATGCTTCTAAGAGAGCAGCCCTATGGGCGGGAGAGTTCTTCAATAAATCCAAGAAGGAAATGTGAGAGAAGGTCTTTGTTAGGTCATTAATTAGATCGTAAGTGCCTATGGGTTTTACCAATGTTTGTTGAATGTTGTCTGGTTCTAATGGATAGTTTGGAACTGGTTGAGAAGAATAATCTCGTGTTCTTGTTATGGTTTCTACGTGTAGCTCGGTATCTAACTCTACCAGACCAACTATCTTGGTTTGTGGTTGAGTTCCTAATTGGGGTGCGACCGGTGGATTTAATGAAGTTGAGGCTTCATGATCATTATTTCTTGTCATAATACCCTTGTTCATCTTGTTTGGATCTAACCTATTATTGTTAGAGTGGTTCGGGAGTGGATCATTAAAAATATTGAGGGGTGCATTTTGAGGGGAAACTACCCCCGTGTAAGTGTTTGGCGTGGGTAATGCAAAATTTGCTAAGAACATATCTATAAAGAGTTGTCTTTGGTCTTCTGGAAAATGTTGCATGAATTTATTGTAGTCACGGACAAGTCCTAGTATCATGGCCTTGAATCTTGTGGAAACCACAATACAAGTTGGGATTATAATTTCGAGGTTGTTGGTTTGAAACCTGTTGTGGTCCAAAACTCTGATTAGATTGTTGGTTATTAGAGTTAAAATTTTGAGGCTGTTGCCTTTGGTTTTGATTTTGATATCGAGTTGGGTTTCAATTTGGACCTTGTGTTTGGATTTTCTATTTTTGTTGTTGTTGTTTTTGTTGTCGTGATGGATGATTAAAATCCACCACGTTGATTGTTGGAGTAAAGTTGTTATTTCGCTGATTGTTAATGGGTGGTGAAATGTTTACGACGTTTTCCCTTTTAACCTGGTCTGTGACTCCATCTGTTGTAACCCCGCGGTTTTTGTTAAGGATTTTAGGTCCTTGATTGGTATTCCTGACATTAGGATAGGTCGTAGTGTTTTGATTGGGAGTGATTAACTTCCCGTTTGTTCCATATGTCTTATGACCACTGTCTATTGCGGCTTGATCGATTCAGAGAGCACTCTCGAGTACTTCATCATAAGTCCTTAGTGGGAACTTCTGGACTTCTTCCTTTATCTCTCTATTGAGAGAATGAAGGAATAAGTCACATAGTTCCATTTGATCCATGTTTGGAGCACTTGTTGATGAGTAGAGGACTATACGCCATCTTTGAATAAAATGAGCAGCAGATTCATTGTGCTCTTGTTTAATATGTAAGAATTCCCTGATCCTTGTTCTTAACAATTTGTTCATATCAAAAGCTTTGATAAATTCTGACACAAGTTGTTTGAATGAGTGTATCGAGGCTTCAGGTATTCTGTAATACCAATCAAGGGCAATACCCTCTAAGGTTTTAGGGAATATCTTAGCAACAACCGCATCCCAAGGGAGCAATTCTTGAATGGCTGTGGCATAGGCCTTGATATGTGCATTTGGATCTCCCTCCCCCTTGTATTTAGGAAAATTGGGAAGAGGTCTTGGAAGCATGACACTTCGCACGGTGAAATCTAGAGGTTCTTTTAAATACTCTAAGTAAGTCCCTACTGCATAGGTTTTGACCATCGATGGTGCCTGCTGAGGGGTGGAAGTGGAAAGGGTTGTTGATATGGAATAGCATATGTATTTGCAGGGACATAATGAAATCCTTGTGGTTGATTGAACATCCCGGGAGAGGAGAACATGTCTCCCTATGGTGATTTTGAATAAATGTTCAAGTAGGGAGGAGCATTGCTCTGATATGGGTTATTTGGTACTAAACCGGGAGGTATCATATTTTCAATTGGAGTAGCATTTAGAAACATGGTTCTAGTTGGTGTTTGTTGTGGATAGTTATACGAATGTTGAGGAGGCATGCCTAACATGCCTGTTCCTGTGAGGAGGTCAACTTAGTTGGGATGATGCGGAGGGTTGGAAATTCCTGCTTGCCCAAAATGTGAATTTTGATTTGCTTGAGCAAGTTCTAGTCCTCTAACCTTCTCAACTAAGGCTGAGATGACCTTGATTGGTGAAGACACAATGTTTTTCCTTAATGGTGGTTGTTGTATACCTTGAGGTTGTAGAGGTGTATGGTACCCTGCTATGAATTGATCATTACTCTGCCAAGCTTCACTGAGAGTATTTTCCATAGGTGGAGGAATGGGGGTGTTTTCTTGGAGTAGGGTATCGGGTTGTGTTTGTAAACTTCCTATAGGTGGGTACATGTTTTGGAAGTGTTGTTCACTTCTAGTGTAATGCGCTAAGTATTCCTCATCTAAAAATGGGAGTGGATATGACTACCTACTGATTTATGGTCTGAACAAAACCCGAGGAGATGAAATGGATTCTCCAGTAAATGTCATATTGTTAGAGCCTAAGGGCTCTGGTTGTTGTGTTTGTGTGAGCTGATCCAGCTCCTCAATTCGGAATGAAGAACTAGAGCTAGTTCTTTGAGGAGGAGTTTGTGATGACAAGTAGTTGCTTGAATAGTTGTTAGCCCATGCAGAAAGTGAGGGTGACGGTTGTCTATTTGTTTGACCGTAATGTGCTTCGAGACCTGAGAGAGGTCTGCCATATGCGTCGTATCCCGACATATTCAGGGGGTATATAAATACCCGCAGAATAATGGGGAAGAGTGAAGATGGATGAAAGAAATAAAATAAAAGGGGCACAGTTGTTTGTTTCACGTCGGGTTCACCAATTTTGTACGATAGAAAAGTGACATGCGAGCATGAGAATCTACAAGTAGCCCTTCTTCGTACCTGACCTCCCGAGGTCATGCCGAGACAGCCGGTGGAAATGAAATGTATGTGGATATAGAAAAACTAGTTGGGCAATCTTATATCCTCAACACGCAATAATGGGATCTACGAGTCTAAGGAAAAGAAAGCTCTCCTAACCTAAATTGGTGTAATGGATCGTTCAGATATAATAGCTGCTCGGAGGCTCCAATCAATGTCGAGCTCTACCGAGATCCTATCTATTGGCTGTTGGATACGTGGAAAGTGACCTGTAGGTGCTTCGTGTATATTTCCAGACAAGGTCATGGAAAATGGTAGTGAGAGGTGTAGTGGATTTATAAGAAACTATGGGAGGTTTTCTGGTCTAGCCCAGAAAATATTAGCTTGATTGGCTTCTATGTTTAATGCAGAAAATTATGTTATGATATCTCGCAGGAGTGGTGAGGATCTAAATACCAGCATGCGTAAACTGGTGTCAATACTTAACTAACTAGCAGGCCCGTTGGGTTGTGGGACCTGGGGATCACAACCATGAGTTTGTGGTTATTGTGGACCTGTTATGGTCATGTGAAGAATCAATCTCTTCTTTCAACTATCCAATAGTCATAAGCCTTTTCAGCTTCTATGTTTAATATCAGGAGTTGTGTGATCTTCTCAGAATACCTTACGGGTGTTCTGGCAACTTGTATACGTAAGCCTGTGTCTATGTCAATGAGAAGGTCTCCTACGTTTGGCTACAGAACTAATGGATCACAACCAAATATTTTTTCTCTTTTGGGTTCTTGTATGGTCATGCAGATATCCTATCAAGGCAATCTATAGTTGGGTTGACTTGACCAGAATGTGTATGCTTTGTCATCTTCAATATTCAATTGTCTCAATTGTTCACTAACTGCTTGTGGGTTTATTGTCATTTGAAAGACCTGAATCCTAAGCCCTTGATCTATATCTGTTAATGTTGTGAAGAGATTTGGCTGAGGTACTACCGGTTCGAATACGTAATCCCTGGGCTCTCTGGGTCCCGTAATTGTCATGCAAGAGATAATCAAACTTTAACTGAAACAAGTAAACTAACTATGAAAGATATATCTACACTATGCTTATATTCCTTTTATTTTTGTATTTTCAATGATGTATATTTGAACGAAATTTAAAGAGAAGCTATTCTAATATATTCAGATAATGAACAATTAATCTAATAACAGAATTAAAACAAGCAAGTTAGCCTGATGTAGCTATTTACCTGTGCACTTGTGAATTTATCCTAAATATTTAAATAACTAACTAATTTAATCGAAAGACCTTCAATCTTACCTCAGAAGTGAGGAATAAATCACAGCTTCTCAGAAGCTATCATTCCCCACAGCTTCCCTGGTAACACTGAAAGCAAGCTTAACTGAAATAAAATGATTTGCTACTCTATTTGATATATTGTAACTACAAACTTTGATAGTTCAAATCTAGAGTTTTATAGAACAATGGTAAATCCAATGGTGTCATAACTTGTCCCCTCAGTGTGATCTCTTCATTCCTTCGTGTTCTCGTGAATCTATAAAAATGGGAATGTGATAGCGGCAGTAGAAGGAGATACTCAACAGTGGCAGCTTGGATGTAAACTGAATAGAATGCAAGTAAGAGAGGGATAGTGCAAGTGAACAGAGCTTGACTATGTGATTCCTAGCAGGATTTATTGCAGGGATACAACGCAAATATACTGAGAATTCTAGGATCTATTTCTTGTGATAAAACAACAACCTACAATTCTAAGATTACCAAATGAACTTTGATCTAGAACTGAAACTATCTTATGCTAAGTTGACTGTGTTGAGGATAGCAATGGAGCAAAATGAAAGTGTGAGGATCAATGATTTCTAAATCAGAAAGGAAGAAAGGAGCCTTGAACTGAGAGGCTGAGAATTCATACAAAATCTAAACCTATTGAAACTTGTGGAAGAACTTCAAAACACACTGAATAATAATTCATAGAGGGAGAGGGGCCATTTGCTTGTAAACAAGCTTGGTATTTATAGCATTTGGATTTACCAGAGGGTAAGTTTGAATTGAACTCTTTTATCATAAACAAAGAGAAATCACTATTTACCAGGCGGCTAAAACATAAATGCAAGCAAGAGTGGTTGAAGAATGTGGGTGCCACTTGAATTTTTCACGTTGATGAAAGCGTCAGAAAGTTTTGGAAAATGTGCACAGGACCGCCACCCTGCGTAGGGCGGTGGTTATAGGACCGCCGCCCTGTCCTGGGCGTGGTCACGGGACTGCTGCCCAAGCATGGCGGCGGTCCTAAAACTAAAGACCAAAATGAAAGAAAAGAGCAGAACGGGGTCAAAACAAAGCATGCGGAGGCTAGATAAGGCATTTTGGGATGTAAATGTATACTCGGTGAGATTTTTTGGATTCTGAACACTTGCAAAGAGATCTGAATCATCAATTTTGGGTACGTACACTGCCTTCCAATATGTTATTTCCCAAAAATATAGGTTGAAGAGCTTATGCAAGCAAATACCCTATTTGTAAATGAACAAAGATGGCTTGGTCAGTTACACCATGTGAAAGATGCCCTTGCATAATTGAAAAATTCATACACCCATACTTCCTTAGATAAGTTTTCCATGTTTGGACTTGAGCAACCAGAAATTGTAAAGTGATGCAACTTTGTTACTTGCAGACCTTGTTTCTGAGATACCCTCTTCACCCAAACATTCATTTTTCCTTTCTTCGAATATGTCACCTTCCAAGGTCCATGGTAATGACACCAGGAAAGCAAATGTTTCATTTGCAAATGAAAATCTAATGACTGCTCTATTACACCCTGAGCAAGAAAGCCTTACAGAATGGGAAAATTCAGATGCCAATAATCCTACAGAGAATTTTCTCTTGATTGGGCATGAGCAGACTGATTTTGAAAGGAAGGATATAACATCAATACTTGCAGACTCTATGGTAGTTTCTGATATACCTTCTCATCAAGCTTTGGTAAAAATTCATGAGATAGGGGAAACTCATGCACTAGGGTCTTCGTTACACCAAGAAAACAAAAAAAATTCAATAGCTTCACTAGGGTACTATCATGTGCCAGATTATTCACATGGTCAGGGTTCCGCTAATTTAGATACTCAATTTGTTACAGGTGGTGGAAGTTTTGGCATGCCTCCTTCAACAGAAGAAGGCATTACTACCTCAAGGTTATCTACTTATTTGAGTGAGCTACCATTACAATATTCAAGGGATGGTTTGAATTCATTAACTCCTTTGGTAAATAGTCCAGGTGACACAACAGGTGAGGAAAATATTCCCTTTTCAAAACTTTTTACTGAGAGCTCTCAGAGTGACCAAACTTCTCAGTTGCATCAGTCTGTTCATTCTACTGAAATTTCCAAGTAGTGAATACTCATGTATGTTAGAAATAATAGACCATCAAACTATAGGAGAATATCTTTTCTCATCTTAGCAGACTCAAAAACCAGTAATTTATACATACATTTGTCAAAGATCATGTATTTGTTGAAGTTTTGAAAAAAAATCAGTGTCATCACACATAGGCCAACCAAGGCAAAAACAATCAACCAACGAGTGAAAACCATCAGATAAATAAATGAAAATGAATAAAGCATTAAATTTAGAGTTTCAGTTGAGATTAATTTGAAATATGTCAAAGTTGATGATTTTTTCGCAAACCAGAAATATTCGTTCAAGTCATCATAGTTGCACCAAGCTTAATGGCATGTTGTTCCATTCCCGTTTTCTTAAATTCCTAAAATACAAAAATAATTAGCATATACCCAATCCACTTATTATCCCACCCTTCAAAATGTGTAAGTTCATAGAAAATCTGACATAAACTACACAATGAAGCACCTTTTCAACTATATGATATAGAGGTGTTATGACTTTTTCTAGGAATGATTCATCATCCCCACCGTATGTTGGTTTGAAATTCTCTCATGTGATAACACTAATGTTTCTCACAAACATACCATGTAGTTCATAGGCCATCTACAGGGAAACAAGAAACAGATGTAAAGATTCAGGAAATTGAAAGCACATAAGATCTGTGTCAAGGTCTTAAACATCAAAATATAATTTAATGGAACATGTGGGTGGCATACTCACATTATGAAAAATGTAGCAAAGGCATTCTGGCATAAAGTGAATGTTTGCATCTTCACCCCATATCAATAGGTAGAGTGCCATGTAAAGTATTTTACACTGGTGCACCTCTTGTTCTATTTTTGGAAAGCTAATAAGGTACAGGCCAGTCATGAAGGGAAATCACAATTTAAACCCCATCAATATCCAATATTTGGTAATACCACATAAACACAATTTTAGAGGCATATAAATGTATACAAACACTTCTGCTTCATTAAGGAAACCTCAAAAGAAAACAAATTACAACTCCATAAATATTTGAGATTGAAGATTATCATACACCATGGAACAGCCTTGAAGACATATAAACATGCATAAGAAACCTCTCTTGTATAAAAAATAATTACATAATTTAATAATTATTCCATAACTGACAGTAAATTGTGCTTCCGTGCAAGAAATTTGCACTACTTCTTGTAGTTCTTGAACAGATTACTCGTTATTGAATCTATTGCATGTTCATCAAGCTACAAATGTAAAATTTGTAAATCAGATAAAATAATGAACTTTTCATTCACATTCATACAAAATTCATGGCTACATATGTTCGTCAAGATAAAGGAGGACCGACCACATTGAGAGGCATTGGCTTTGGCTCTAATCTTATGTGTACATTGGCCAGTAGAATAAATAAATGCTCCCTTTGGTTTGCAACATTGTCAGTCTGAAGACAAGAAATATTCATAGAATGCAGATATTTGACAGCAATTCAAAATCAGTAATATTTGGACTAAGAATAGAAATTTATCATTATGACATCATTTAGACTAAACACAACAAAAAGATTTGACCTGAAAGCCAAACATAGCCTACAACCAATCAAAAAGGTCTACTTCTCTTGTCTTCTGTTGCTTCTTCCAAAATGAGGGAGGCCAATTCAATCCATGAATGTTGCGAAGGGCAGTTACAGCAGCTTTAATCTGGGTAAACAAGGACTGTCATTCTCAAAAACAATGCTTGTAAAGATAAACACAGGCACACACAAATATGCACATAGGTACATTAACCTTTGCATTATGAATGAACCAAAATATCCAAGTATCATGTAAGTTACTTCACATAGAAAGTACAAGCATACACCCTTCAACAGTCCAAGAAAAGTAAGGCATAATAACTCATTCAGATAAAGTGAGAAGTCCCACTTAAGTACATGCCTACAAAATTCCTTAGTAACCAGTTTGAGTTTAGCAGTCCATCTAATTTAGTTCAGAATTTTCTTACCTCCTCCAATTGCATAATTGCTTGTGAAACACTTGCAGCATCAAGGGGAAGGATATATAGGGATAGTTAAGGATATATAAGGATAAATAGTAAGGATATATAAGGATAAATAGTAAGGATATATAAGTAGCCCTAAATCTCCAACATTACATTGATAGTGGTAGTGTAGGAATTTTGATTGATAGGGGTATTTTTGGTTTGTTGTTTGTTGCATGAGATAAAAAATGAGGAAGAATCCATAATTATCTCCTCTCATTGTGTTCTCAGAAGGCATCCCAGGCCCGCAACTCCTGGGTTACCTCACAAGGTATCAACAAAGTTTAATTTTCCTGTCCTTGAAAGGAGCTTTCCATTTTACTGATGAATGTTCGATACCTTGAACTCTTGGTCCATGAACAGGGAATTAGTAGCTTTACTTTTTACCCCACTTATTTATATTGCATAAGACCCACTCCCTTCCCTTCTTCTCTTCAGCATTATTCTCTTGGATTTTATGTTGCAAATCAGATATAACATAAATATATACTTAGTCCTCCATTTACAAAGGGGACTAAATACTTATAATTTTAATCAAGATTTGAATTGTCATGTACCTAGATACAATAAATAATCATTTTCAAGTCTACACTTCCATCAAGAGTTATGAAAAGAGAAACGTTTGTCTTATAAATTTCAAAAAAAAAAAAACTCAATAGGCAGAAAATACCTTGATCCCTGCTTCATTGCATACATCACAAAACGGGACTTCAAAATTCTTGAACAAGCTACATAATTCAAGGAATGCTCGAATTCCCATTCCAATTTTCCCCTCCTCTATAGTACACAGCCATCATTTTTTCAATAGGTCTTCGAGAGTTTTATCCTTCTGAGCCATGGAAAATTGCTTAAATGTTGATGGTATATGGTTGAACTCAACCTGTGATTATTGCTTAAGCTACATTTTAACCAAGAAGCACCAAATACTGAAAATGTTTCACCGTAATAACTAAATAGAGCTATGTCATATACTCTCTTGCATAATGCACAAAAGTAAAGTAAGCAAAGATCAAATTCAAATACAGGTATAGCCATCAAAAAAATATTTTCCAAGCACAGATATGCCTAATGGAGGTCAAAGTTCTCATTTTTATAAAATTGATATGTGAATCAGATTGGTTAATCTAGCTAACAACTTCAAAATCACTATTGTTTCAGTCATCTGAAAAAATATTATAGCTATTTTTAGTCAATTAGCTAATTTCTATTGATATTTTAAAAAAATGCTAATTAGAAAAATATCCAAGTGAATACTAGTCAAACTTTTATATAATTATATTTGTCAAAATTTACAGATGACTAAACTTGTGTAAAATTTCTCATTTCTTAAATTTTATCTAGTTGGTATGAAATTTTGGCCATACATTCATCAAATGGGAAAAATATCAGCACTCTTTCTCACACAATTAAAATTTCTTGATTGAACCGTTGATATCTTTTGTCAGAATTTAAGATTAACTGGGTTTCAAGGTGAATATTCAACGCATCAATATTAGAAATATGCCCCTTGTCAGATTGGTCTTGAAGAATTGATTCCATCTACTCAGCATCCAAAGAAATCAATCAATGAACATAACCAAGTAGCTTGCCTCAAATCTAAGGGCACAGGAACATATTTAACATGTTTACATGGCTCTTAAAATTAAATAATTGTCCCCCACAATACTCAGCACAATTTTCTGTAAAAAGGCTATATACTGAGTTCTCTTACTAGAGCCTTGAAAAAAGTAATTTGAGGAAGCGAATATTGAGCTCCCAATTTGGCATGTTCATCAGCTACTTTGTTGATCATACCATAATAAACTCGACCGTCATACCAGTTTGTGCTGGCTCTAACCTCAAATTGCATAAACTATGGGTACTACACACAAATCGCCAAGGATTCCCTTCACAGCATCCAACTTGAGTTCATCTCCAAATATTCCCTTTCATAGCATGCAACTCGAGTTCCACCATCTAAAAAATAGAAAAAACAGCTAAAGGGCCCATCAAATTTAATAAACCAGGGAAATCGCCCAGACAGCCGTCAAACCGTCAAATTTAATATAGTTGCAAAAACATCTGTAAGGGCCTTTCCCATAGGGGGAAATCCTTTGGCATGTTTATAATCTCCAAGAAAATGTGAACCAATGAGTCTGATTGATATCAAAAATCTAGTGTCAAAGGCCTCCTATTTGGATCTAGAGTTTAAAGATCAGATTCAGAGCATGATCTTTCATACCAGTTAAGAGCCAAAATGCACTTTGACGCTCCTGTAATGCACTTTGGAACTCCTCAAATGGACTATGACACTCCTCAAATACACTCTAGAACTCTACATGTAGACTCTGACGTTATTTTTGCTAGAATTCATTGCTCTTTTTTTAAACTCCAACGGTCTTTTTCCAAACTCCGGCTCTTTACAGCTAGACTTTTGGCGCTCTGTTACTAGACTTTGACACTTTATAGGAAGTCTCTACAGGTGGCTAACTCAATTTAAAAGCTATTGGAACTTATCTAAAGCAAAATTAAAATGTCAAAATGGTGTTTGAGGTGGTTCAGTCATGTTTTTTTGAGGTTAAAAGTGTTGATTACAACCTAAGTCGAGTATAAATGTTGAACATGTATTATGAGAGGAATGCTAATGTAAATCAACATTTACAAACTCTTTCTTGAGTGTAAAACCATATCATTTCGATCTCCAATAAATTTTGAGTTAATCAGTCTGATTGATATTAGAAATACACTTTCAAAGGCATCCCATTTGGATCTAGAGTTTAAAGATTAGATTCAAAGCATGATCCGTTATATCAATTAAGAGCCAAAATGTACTCCAACACTCCTTTAATGCACTTTGGTGTTCCTCAAATAGAATTTTTCACTCATCAAATGTACTTAGACGCTCTTTAAGAAGGCCTCGAGGCTATTTTTCCAAACTCCAACATTCTTTTTCTAGATGCTGGCACTCTTTTTCCTCAATCTGGTGCTCCTCAAATGGATTATGACACTCCTCCAATGCACTTTGGTGCTTTGCAGGAAGATTCCGACATCCTTTTTCTATATTCGACGCTCTTTTTACAGAATTTTTTTCCCTTTAGGCAGACCATGGCATCATTATGGGACATGTAGGGAGGTTGTTAGAACATCAAGGGAGAAACTTTTTGAAGTGGAGGCTCTAGGTGAAGAAATAACCACTCAACAGGGTTTGGAGGTAAGGAAATAAGTGTTTTGTGTAGGAAGTTTAATCAACCAAAACCATTCTAGCACAAAGAAGTGTGTTATAAGCATAAAAATACCTATAAGAGGTCATTATTTCCATTTATCAATTATATCCCAACTTGTAAGCATTGTATTCTTATAAAGAAAAAAGAAAAAAAAAATTAATGTTTTAGATTGTTCCTCTAAGAAACCTATTGTGGTTTAGTACAAAGATTATTTTTATATATGTTATTGATATGAAAAAGATGAAATGATATTTTAATGAATTATAATGTGGTTATAGTGTTTCCACATGCGTTAATGGGTCATTTGAAGGTCTTGTGGTCAAGTTAAGATCTTAAACCCACTTTTGTGACAATTGTATACCCCTTTTAGAAATATCATGCACCATTTTCATTTAAATCTATTATAGATGATGCCACCAAATATAGAATGATCTAAAGGTACCAAATATTATTAGTACCAAGTTTTAAATTTATTGGATTAGGTTAAGTCCTCCATTTTATTGTTCAAAGTCAATGCAAAATTGTCTCTTAGGAACTACTTTTGGTCAATAGTGAACTGTCATGCACCATTTGCATTAGAATCCTTTATAGAGGATGCCACCAACTCTATAATTATATAAAGGTACCTAATATTATTAATACCAAGTTTTAAATTTATCGGATTAGGGTAAGTCCTTAATTTTCTTATTCAAAATCAGTGTAAAATTGTTTCCTATGAACCTTGTTTGGTCAACAGTGAACTTTCATGCACCATTTGTATTTAAATCCTTTCCAAATGATTACAGCAACTCTATAATGATATACAGGTACCATAAATTATTAGTGCCACATTTTTAAGTGATTATATTAGAATAATTCCTCCATTTTTTAATTCAAATTCAGTGTAAAACTGTCTCCTAAGAACTAGTTTTGGTCAATAGTGATTTATAATGCAACATTTACGTTTGAAGCCTTTCCAGAAGATGTCACAAACTCTATAATAATATAAAGGTACCGAATATTATTTGTACCAAGTTTTTAAGTTATTTTATTAGGAAAGTTCCTCCATTTTCTTGTTCAAATTCAATACAAAAATGTCTCCTAGGAACCAGTTTTGGTCAATAGTGAATTGTCATGCACCATTTTCATATGAAGCCTTTACAAAGGATGCCAAAAACTCTATAATGATTTAAAGGTACCAAGAATCATTATTACTCATGTTTGTAATTGATTGGATCAGGTGGATCGGGTTAAGTCCTTTTTTTTCCTATTTAAAGTTAGTGCAAAACGGTCTCCTAGAAACCAGTTTTGGTCAATAATGAATTGTCATGTGTCATTTACATTAGAATCCTTTCTATACGATACCACAAACTCTAGAATGATTTAAATGTACCCAAAAGTAGTATTACCAAGTTTGGAAGTGATTTGATTAGGTTAAGTCCTTTTTTTCTTGTTCAAAGTCAGTGCAAAATTGTCTCCTATAAACCAATTTTGGTCAATAATGATGTACCAAGGCCAAATTTGAGATTATATAGGGTTGATAACATGTTGGATAGAGTTGAGAAAAAAATTGAGGACATCATACATAATCATTTTCTTAATTGAAAAGAAATACCCAACACGATAAATATATTTGTTTTTTTTTCTTCTCAAGCATCTACGTGTTGGCCAACATCACTAAAAATACACTATAGTGGGTCCTTTCAGTACAATATTTTGAAGATGGCATATTGAAAT
The DNA here is from genome assembly GCA_019776745.2 of Taxus chinensis. Taxonomy (NCBI): domain Eukaryota; kingdom Viridiplantae; phylum Streptophyta; class Pinopsida; order Cupressales; family Taxaceae; genus Taxus; species Taxus chinensis. Next base: position 39,060,992 of record CM034147.1, read on the forward strand.
GAAATATAATATTTTAGTTTCTGATTAAAACATAACAAATCCAATTAATATTGAAGAGTATTGATGGCCTAAGATGCCATGCAACAATAGCTAATGTATAGCTGAGAGAAAAATGTATCAACGTGAGAAAGAAATGTTAAATTGGACGTGTAACGTGATGTGGTTCTAGATACGCCTGACTGTGCTAGAAATAATTGCACCTTCTAAACACTCAAATTTGGCGATATATCCTTTAACACTGCTAATCTTGACAATGCACAATTGCATGTACAAATACACTCTCCTCACTCTTAATTAGCACACCATGATAGCTCTTTGATTACTTGCTTATCTTTGTATGCCTCTATGTCGTTAGTTTATGAGGTTTAACAACATAAAATACATCTACAAACATCTATCCTTCGACCCATAAATTCAAAATTATTTTTTCTCCCTCCGGTCTAAAAATGTCAGTTTTGTTCAGGATGTAGATCTATTTTTTAACCCTACTCTATGGTTTTGGACCAACACATTGTTCACTCAAACTTTAAATTTTATCATCTTTATATGGACTATTTTTCCCCCTTGGTCAACCTTTCATGACATTATTACCTTCGGAAGCATATATAAGCAAGTAAATCATACCTCATTTGAAAACATGGCACTTTAAGAACTCGTCATGTAAAATCAAACACAAAAGACACTCCAAGATCCCTAAAATATGAAATAACTTATGGACATCCATTAGGGAAGCATCCCTCTACGGGTCTGAAGTTTCCTTCTAGGTTTAGAAGTCGCCATACTCCTTCCACGAGCAAGAAAAGAGACCCTTCCCAAGTATTTGAGCAAGTGTGAAACTCAAGTTGAAACATTGTCAAAGCACGATTGTCAAGTTTTATTATGTTGTGGAGCTTGTTTTCAATTGTAGAAGTGTTGAAGACTGTACACTAAAATGTGCCTGATACCTCGGGAGATGTGTTCTTCTCATATGGGCGGCATTTTGACCCATAGGTTTATGGGTTGGTTTTGGCCCATGGTTATGGTTTTGGTACCCATGGTATTGTAAAATTACTCAAGCAATTTTCTATTGATGTCCTTTTGTGCATATGGTAGGGTAGATGTAACATTGTAGATGTGTGTGAGTTCAAGTGTGAATTCAAGAGAGTTTTTTAAGCATAGCTCCAAACAAATTTGGGTATTATATTGAGAGAAAGAGGTGGCTTGTAATAAAATATGAGCAAGTGATTCTTAGTGGACGTAGCCCAAATTGGGTGAACCACGTTAAATATTGTCAATGTCTTGTGTTTTTTTATTTTCTGCACTTTTATTTCAGATTATGTGATATTATTCTGCATATTAGTTTCTACTATTATGATTTTGTGTGGGATTGTTCCGCATATTGTATCTCTTATTTCCTAACAAGTTCTGATTGCACTACAATAGATATCACATGTTAGGAGAACGGTGTGTGGTTTGAGCCCTCTTCAAAGAAGTGGTTATGTCAATGGTGCATAGGTGGTTAGAAGGGTCAAGATCGTATGGATTTTTTGGAACTAGTTGTATGGTTTTGACCAATGTAATTTCATGTGTCAGTTTCTTTAATGAAGCACTTCTAGTTCCATATAGGTTCTTGCATTCAGATCACTCAAACTCTCTTAGATCCACACAAAATCGGCTAAGTAATTCTTTTTTTTTATAGTTGTTAAATCAATAGTCATTTTGAAAAGCGTTATTCTAATTTGTGCAATTAATATTGGAAGTTAATTAAATCGAGATACCCACATGTTGCATTATTTTATCTTTTTATGTATGTTAATTAGAAACACAGTTAAAAACTTAAAAGCGAAAGAAACAGGAATTCACAAAAAGTGAAATCATTTGGTGAACCCGAAATTTTCTAATCAAACATTATAGCCCTAACCCTAGTGGCCTTAGGGATTCATCTGACATTCATGATTGATTTGTTTGCATCAACATTGTGCGTCATCATGTCGACTCTCAGGGATCATTATCTATCTAGCTTGCCTACATATTTTTATTCCCATCCCACTCTTGCTTGCATTTGTGTTGAATTTCATAACACTCATCGTGTGGTGTCATCGCCACCTTCTTATGATCATCCACTTGATGTTATGATTGGCACTATAACTCGTACATCCTCTTCTACACCAATCATTTCTCTCGATGATTCTAATATAGATGATAATAATCATCGACATCATCTATATTTATCCACTCCAAAGATGAATAAATATGGTGTGGATAAATATGTAAGAATATTTGTTAGGAAGGCTTGAAGGTCTTACAATCATAGTCAACTATTGGAAATATCCATCAAAGGGAGTAAAGGAAATGATCATGAAAGAGAGGATAAGGCACCACAGAGGTGATACAATATCCTTAGTGGAGATGAGACACTCTAAGCAAGAGGATATGGATAAAAAATCAACATCAAAGAGAGAAGGAACCCGAAGGAGTGAGTTCAGCATAAGCCAAGTAGTGAAGTATAGAGATATATAGTCGATTATGATACAGTATAATAGGAAATATGTATCCTACCTCTCCACAACATTTTCACCATTCCTCGGGCTCACTTGAGGGGTTATAAGCCTACTACAAGGATTAGGTACTAGCATGAGAAGCCAATGGCACTAAATCATAGATATGAGACCTCCCACCCCAGTTGAAAAACATGTCACACCCCAAAGGACCTCAAGCCTTATAATGACACGGTGGAGTTTAAACTTTCAACCAACCTAGAAGATAATGCCAAATATGATAATATCACATCTTTTTTTGTTTATTATAGACTTTTTTTAATTTTAATAATTGTCTTTTTATGTTGCCTTTTATTGATTTCTTCTTTTGACAACATGGTGTTTCGCACAAAATGTTTCCATTCTTAGAATAGAGTTGCTTCTATCCTTTCATTCTCTTGAGAAACAGATGAGGGTTAGGGCTAGGAGGAATACCTGTTGAGTGTTGGGAGGGTGTGCGCGTACCGTAGAGAGATTAGATTGATTGCGAAGAACTCCTTTTTGTATAGGAAGGACTACCTGCAAGTAAGAATGCAAGACCACCAGATTTTAGTTAGACAATAAATGAGGGAACTGCCTTGGGCCCAGGAAATATTAGACTTCCTTTCGAAGGTGGTCAGTTCCCCTTTTAATACGAATTAACACAAATGATAGCAAAGAGGCTATTGCAAAATTACACTTTAATTACCTTATTAAAAAGCAATAGAAGAAAGGTTGGTTTTGGTTTGAGTCACAGTGACCGATGCCGGTCACTGTATATCCAACTGCGGTTATACACCGGTACCGGTTGCTGATAACCGATATTGGTAGGGGTGGTGATTTAGGGGCTTTCAATGAAGGTTGGCTGTGAGGCGGCTATGGTGTTTATAAGATTGGAAAGTGATTAGGGGTAGGCAATAGGGTGATGGAGAAGACTCAGAGAGTGTGGGGGCTGTTCTTGGGGCAATGTAAGGGTAGAGGAATAATAGTTAGATGTAGGGTGCTGCCGGGTAGTAGATCTAGAAGTGAACCTATAATTACTATGAATCAGAAGTTTAAGAAATGTTATTTAAAAATGTATAAGACACTACTTACTAGTTCCTGATGAAGATACAGGTCCAAGGATTGTGATGACGAAGGCAGGGCTCAAGTGGGATGATCTGACAATCAAAAGTGAGCCATCTTCTCTCCCAATGCTTAGATGAGTGTAACTGTGCTCTAGTTACTCAGTTGCATTCTTGGGCTTGATGTCCTTCTCTGCAAACTCTTCTCTTTTCTTCACTTGTCACTGCTCTACCAAGTGAATTCCAGATTTTTTCAAATGAATTCTGATCCCTTGTTTTTGGTTGCGGGAGGTCATTTACAGGGAACCGATGGTGGTTACATAACCGACGGCGGTCGAGTAAGAACTGATGTCGGTTAAGTCAAAGTGGGCTATTTTTAGTAAAATAGCCAACTTTCCCTCCTTTTCTCCCGAGGGATTAGTTGTGGGCTTGGTCAAGTCATGATTAGGTTGGTTTTGGTGTGGGTGAGAAGTAATTAGTCATGGGTGTGGATGTAGACCAAGTTATAGGTCTTAATTAGGTTAGTTTAGGGTTAGGGCTAGGGCTAGGTCATGATGAGGTGGCAAAATGAGGTGGCAGGTTTGGATATATGGATTTATTAATTATAAGGTAATTAATAAATAATTGTGTAAGGTTTTAAGTGGTGAGGTTAGGTTGCGAAATGAGATGCGGGGCACAGGGTGTCGTAAGACAAAAATTTGGTGTCTACATTAGCCCCTTGTTGTCATGTAGCTTGTCTTGTAAAGCTGCACTGACAATTAATAAGAAGTGATTGCCCCAGTTAAGGGTATAGGTAATCCCCCTCAACTCTATCACAGATTGAGGCGACGTGAAATCAGGGATAGGGTTGATAAAGGATAAATGGTGTTGGGCTGATGGTAAGATGGTGAGGTAAGTTCAAGGAAGCAGACGCACGTTGAAATGCAGTAGTGCGACCAGGGTACATGATTTGAAGAGCAAACAAGCAATTCATAGGCAAAGCTTGATAGTTTAGCCAAACAAGGGTGATATAATCCTGGTATCCAAGGCATAGGAAGTAGCTCCAGGGGATATAACGGGTAAGGTACAGGAAAGTTTAGGCATGTCCGGCAGTACCAAATGGTTGGTTTGGTTGAGATAAACGTCACGGTCTCGATCTAGGCAAAGTTGGTTAGCTGATCAATTCAAGTATCCTAATCATGCTAGAACATGAACAGGTGAGCTCGACTGAACAAAAAGCTACATGATGGGTGGATAAAATCGTAATTTTCAGGTCTTGGGCAAGGTACGTAATTGGTGCGGCCTTGGGTCAGGCCGATGGATTTGGTGTGGCCGTGGGTCGGGCCAGATTGGTTGGTTGTGGCCTTCGGTCAAGCTTGATTGATTGGGTGCGGCCTTGGGTCGGGCCGGATTGGTTGGTTGTGGCCTTGGGTCGGGCCTGATTGATTGGGTGCGGCCTTGGGTCAGGCCGGATTGGTTGGTTGCAGCCTTTGGTCGGGCCTGATTGATTGGGTGTGGCCTTGGGTCGGGCCGGATTGGTTGGTTGCGGCCTTTGGTCGGGCCTGATTGATTGGGTGTGGCCTTAGGTCAGGCCGGATTGGTTGGTTACGACCTTGGGTCGAGCCTGATTGGTTGGCTTATTGCGGCCGTGATTTGGGCCAATGAAGTCAAAATAATGCTATTTAGCAAAGTCGGGGGAGGCGACGTGGTGAGACAGGAAGTTTGGTGGATAAGGGTAGAAATTTTGGTAAAGTAGGCCTGTAACCGATATCGGTTAGGTATGACCGGTATCGGTTAAATGACCGATATCGGTGTTTTAGGGCACGCTATAACCGATATCAGTTATAGGTCAAAACCTATAAAAAGAAAAATACGGCGTGTCATTTTCACATTGTCAATTTGAGCGCCTAATTTTGTCTTGTCCAAGGTGTGAAGTGATTTTGTTGATTTTGTGGGCTGAGTTGGCATTATTTGAGTGGGGGAGTGAGTGGTAGACCCCAGTGATCAGGAGGCAGAGGTTGATTGGTTGAGGACCCAGATGAGGAGATTTGGAGCCATGGCACAACCAGGAGGAGCAGGAGGTGCTGGAGGAGCTGGACCATCGCCGCCTATCCCACCACAATGACGTGTAGTCGTACCGGTAGGCTTTGAACCCCTACTTATGTGAATTTAATGATTTTAACTTAGATGTGGGTTTTGGGTAGGAATCCCAAATTTAATAAAATAATGAATAAGTGGAAGTAATTTGTAAAATGGAGTGGGTTGGTAGGTTAGTTAGGCCAAAATGGCAGGGTGGGTAAGTTTTTAGGTCTTTGGGTGGGTAAATGGGTAGTTTTTAGAAAAAATTGGTTTTGCGGGCCATTTTGGGTTCGGCCCCGGAATGGGACAGTGACTGATGTCGGTCACTAGGCGACCGGCATCGGTCATCGAATGTTTGTAAAAATGTCTTTGTGGATAGACCGGCGTCGATCATATGTCGACCAGTGTCGGTACGTAAAATGTGCTTGGGGGACTGATGGCGGTCAAGGGTGACCGGTACCGGTCAGCATGGGTAGGAGTTAGGTTTTGTGAACTTTGTGGTGGTTGTTTGTTGTTAGAGTTGTGTTTTTTTTTTTTTTGATTTGGGAGGAGGTAGGGTTGATAAGAAAGGTGATTGGGGTGAGGGGGGAATGGGGTTGTTGGGGGCTAGTTCGGGCAGGATAGATTATGTGGTGTGTATGAAGTAGGAGGTGTTAAATTGGTAGGGGTAGAGTTAGATGGCTAGAGTAGATTGGGAGATAAGTAAAGGGGAAATCGTAGATGTATAGTGTAAGATAGGTGGGTGTAGATGTGTGTGATAGAGTTGGGTTGTGGTTGGGTGGGTAAGTGGGTATAGAGGGTTAAGGTAGTTATGTTTGTAAAGGGTAGGCCTGATGAAGTGGGTTGTTTTTGCAGGCACGCCAACAGCTCACGATGCGGGATCGGATGCCCCCTCTATTGAGGCGGATGCGGCCACATGTGACCGCAGCGCAGTGGGCCATCATGCAAGAGGTTGGACTCGGAGGAGTCCAGCAGTATAGGGCTGTGAATAGGGACCATAGCCTAATGGTTGCCCTCATCGAGAGATGGGATCCGGCAACCAATGTCTTCCATCTCCCTATTGGAGAGATGACGATTACATTAGAGGATGTGTATCGCATCCTGAGACTGTCGATCGTAGGTGAGGCAGTGTTCCAGGTGGATGCAGAGACAACGATAGACAACATTCTGCATGTATTCGGGGATGCAACCCCATTGCTTACTTATCACAGCGCAAGTATTGCCTATGGCGATATGTATCGCGCACACCGACAGGAGACACGGCTTGCCATGTTGATGATGATTGGTATCACCTGCTTCGCCCTCCCTGACTTAGAGGGAGGCCGCTTCCCACGAGCTTTGATGGGATTTTTGCATGATATGGTAGAGGAGCATACATGCTATGCCTGGGCACTAGTGTATCTGGTGCAGCTATACAGAGAGTTGTGGGGCTATCGCCGTATGAGGCGATTTGGTATATGCTCGACTTTTTTGTTACACTGTTGGGCTTATGAGCATATCATTTGTATACGATCAGTAGGGTTGCCCCAGTAGCCAGGGCCACAGATAGTATACAGATATGGGTTTCAGAGGTGGTTGGGTGTCGTGGGCCAGCCACGAGCGGTGCTCGCAGGACGAGATGTGGCCTACTATCGTCACATGTTAGAGGGCTTGACCGTGCTCGATATTATATGGAGGCCCTACAGAGGCCATCAGCCCCGAGGAGGAGCCCGAGCACAGCTGCGCTGGATCCAGTATAGTTTCTAGATAGCTGGACGGAGGCCTGGGGAGTATGAGTGGATACCCCTAGAGAGGGTACGACCGCAGTTAGGCTTACGACAGGATGAGCCACCTCCCTTCCCGCAGTACCAGAGGGATGATGTAGAGGCACCACTGCCTGCACCGCAGCCAGTTGACCCAGATTGGGTAGCAGAGAGACCGGTTGATGACACAGTGGATGATGCCGGAGTGACAGGGGCTTTTTTGGTGTGGTGGGCAGGTCAGAGAGCAGCTATGAGAGCACATCCCGCACAGCCAAATTTGGCGGCTGTGATAGCGGAGAGGGACTATCTCTTGGGCCAGGTACAGCTATTACAGGGGCAGCTTGTTACTGCACAGGCACAGATTGGGGTGCTAGAAGGGTAGTTAGCCCAAGCACAGGCTCAGGCATCGACACAGCCACAGGCACTGCCACAGGCACAGGCACCGCCGCAGGTACAGGCACCGCCACAGGCACAGGTTGTACCGGCAGGGCAGGGGCCACTATATTAGGAGTCGGGGGACCAGCCCCACCAGCCATGGTGGCACGGGCCCGCTATATGGAGGCGAGAGCGGAGGCCCGGTATTATCAGAATGTGCTCGATGGTACTAGGGCTGACTATCAGCCATATGCGGTGCACAGGGCCGAGACATCCCGGAGCCAGAGATCCCAGGGGGCCGCAGCCACAACCGGTGGGTCGGTTACAGGGAGGAGGCGAGAGCCAGCACAGAGACCAGCAGGGGGACAGACCGAGGGTGGTGGAGAGAGCTGAGACATCCTGTGAGCGGAGATGGTTTTTTTTGTTATTGGATATAGACACCGGTCTACAGACTGAGTATGTATATAGAGGCCTGCGTGCCCACATATGATTTATTTATTCATTGTTATTGTATATATCGGCCTGTGAGCTGAGTACATTTTTGTATAGCCGATACCGGCCTGCGAGCCGAGTATATTTTTGACATGAGAGACCGGCCTGCGAGCCAAGTCGAGATTTTGACAGAGACAGTGGCCTGTGTGTCGGCTTCGTATTTTTTAGATCACAGAGGCCCCATGCAGGGCAAGTTGTATATTTGACATTGATATATATAGATGATAATTTTGATCCACATGGTGTGTATAATGATTGGGTTGATGTATATATGAAAATGGCTCATGTGTTTTGTCAATGGTTTTTGAAATTTAATGTATATAAATGATGAGTTAGATCCACATGTTGTGTATAATGATTGGGTTGATGTATATATGAAAATGGCTCATGTGTTTTGTCAATAGTTTTTGAAATTTAATGTATATAGATGATGTTGTTGAAATTTTGATGATATGTATATGCGTTGATGGGATTCTGATGACAAATATTGATGACGAGGGAAAAGAGGCGGGCGCCACCAAAAATTTACAAAAACTAGAGAAAATGCCTAGGTTTAAGCAAAAGGAGACATGTGACCAATATCGGTTAGCTAACCGATGTCGGTAGACATATGACCGATATCGGTTAGGTAACCGATATCGGTTATGCTAAAATGAGCTTTTCTAAAAATAGAAAAGCTTGGGAGGCAACTTAAGTTCTTATTTTTAGAGTCATGCAACAAGTTAAATACGAGGATGCGACGTTGTTTAATAACTGATACAGGTAATTGCATGGGAGAATTGAGTGATAAGGAGGAAAGAGATAGGTAAAGTGATTGTGGACTGAGATTAAGAAGGCAAAAAGGTAAGTTATATTGAAGAGGGTGGTGAACATGGCTGAACAAGGAGAAGCATCCAGCAGGTAGAGACGAGAGGGAAGACAGGGTCCACCGCAAGCTACTGCCTCCCAAGAGGTAAAATTTTTGGTTGTAATTCAATTCTTGCATGTTTTATGGATAGGATGAGGGAAGGTAAGTGGGTAGAGATGAAAAATAAAAGGTGATAGGCAAGGGTTTGGGATGGGGTGAGTGTTATGGGGTAGGTAAGCAGGGGTTTCGGGTATGTTTGTAGGTACAGAGAGGGGTAAATGAGCAAATACTTATCATAAGTTATGTTTGCAAGCAGGCTGTATAGGATTGACAGTGACCGATATCGTTTAGAGATAACCGGTGTCGGTTAGGTAAACGATATCGGTTACTATATGAAATTCCAGAATGTGAGAAAAAACACTTGGGGATTTGATCTATTGAATGGTTGTTTGTTGATTTGATGTATGCAGGCAGAGGCAGGTTTGAGGATGAATGATAATGTGCTAGCTTTGTTGTCACAAGTCCGAGCGGATGTAACATCAGCTGAATGGGCATTGATAAACCATGTGGGGTTAAGTGGAATCCACTATTATTCATGAATCGCATGTAATCATGCTATTCTGCAGGTGTTGATTGAGAGATGGAATCTAGAAAAGAATACCTTCTATCTGCCAACAGGGGAGATGACAGTGACGTTGGAAGATGTGTTTAGAATTTTGAGGCTCCCAATTACAGGAAGACCAGTGTATCAGGCGGGGCCTAGCGCGGCGCGAGGAGCGATAACAACAGTATTTGGTTCAGCTGCACAAGATTTGACACGGCGAGGTTTGACATTCACTTATGGTATAATGTATGCAGCACACCCTGAGGCAACAAGGTTGGCAGTGGTATTAATGATAGCGGTGGGGTATTATGCATTACCGAGGGTGGATGGGGGAAGATTTCCAAAAGCATTGATGTGTATTATTTGGGAAATGATAGAAAGGAGCGTGACTTTCGCATGGGCACCCGCATATCTGGCGGAGCTATACAGGGGTTTATGGGCCTGCAGGCGAAATCACAGGACGACACTAGATTGTGCATACTTATTACATTGTTGGGCCTATGAGCACATTATGTGTGTGTGACCAATAGGCCGACCAATCCAGGAAAGAGAGACAGGAGTGCAGAGGTTGGGATTCAGATGATGGGTCCAAACAGAACAAGAGGTGAGATTCCAGGCCGTGACAGATGACATCGAGTATTATAGGTAGGTGTGGGAGATGGTGACGATTGCGGATATCCATTGGAGGCCTTACAGGAACTATATGGTGACAGAGAACATAGCTGAGGATTTGAGGGGTGTAGAGCGATTGAGGTGGATTGCGGGGCACAGGCCAGGTGAGTACGAGAGGATTCCTCTAGATCGCATGTCGTGACAACTTGGATTTGTTCAGGATATACCCATGGCTTATAGACCATACATGAGGATTGACGCCGAGGCATCATTCTCACCTCCTGGCCGACACCTCCAGAAGGACCAGAAGAGATAGCAGTCGATCGCAGGGTAATGGATGCAGGATTGACAGAGGCTTATAGATTATGGTGGGTAGCAGAGCTGCGAGGTTCACGTGAGAGGGCCGATCAGCCTAATATAGTTGTGATTACAGCGGAGAGAGATCGCCTGCAAGCTTTAGTGCACCAGCTTCAAGCGTGGGTGAATGAGACAACGGGATTGTTAGCGGTTGCGGAGTCACGAGTGGAGAGACTAGAGGTGAGATTCCTCCACGCGAGAGAGCGTATTCATATGTTGCAGGAGAGATTGGTAAATCAGTGGGAGGAACCAATAGCAGTAGCACCTTTGAGGATGGAGAGGCCAGGCGAGCGACGTCGATGATCACGATCATCACCTTGTTCGGGATGAGGCGCAAGGGTCTAAGTGAATTTCATAGAGGTATAAGAATAAATAAGGATGTTGACCTGTGCATTGATGATAGAGAAGATGTATTTGTTTAACATCTAAATAAAACTGAATATGTATGTTGATTTGAGTTATGATAATAAAAAGAATGGTTGTGTTTTGAATGTTTGTTTTTTGAAAAAAAGGATAAAGATGAATGTTATCAAATAGAAATACACAAAAATATTTATATTTACAACACATGATAGGTTATGGTAGGGGATGGTCGAGCTAACCTTGGGAGACCCCATGTCTCCTAAGTGCTGCCTACATAGCCCATTGCACAAAGCAAGGAGGGGCCTCAGACCGATGTAGTTCTCCCTTAGGACCAGGGAGAGGTGAATTTAGGCAATTTGGTTGTGGTTAGGCAATTTTTTGGTTGGTAAAAAAATATTGATATTGGTAGGGTAATTTTGTTGGTATTGGTAAGGTATTGGCGATGTTGGTGTAGGTATAGGTGAAGCGAAAGTTAGCTTACCCAAGTAGTAGGGAACCGTGTCCTGATTAAGGTCAACACATAATCCTAGATTCGAGTAAAAGAGGCAAAAGTGTCCCGTAGTTGAAAAGAGCTAAACAAACCACATATTAACGTAGGATGAGCTTGAATCCCTAGGTACCTTGCATATGCGAGAAGTCGATAGGTGAAAAGAGTTGTATAATCACAATATATCGGATATACGTCACGTCCCTTGAGTTTTGTTGCTTTGACGAATGGTGAGGTGAGGTGGCTGGTAGAGCTGGGGCACAGAGAATTTGTTATAAGGTGATTATGCTGACAAAAGAAAACCAAACCTAAATAGACAATTCCATGACTCAAAAGTGCTTTTGAATACTACTTTTATTTTTCTGGATATAGACTGATCGATGCAGGAAGTCTACATGGGATATGTATTTTGTTGTTCTTGAGCTCTTCACGAAGCTGAGCAATGTGAGAAGCTTCTGATAAAGGCTGACTTTGTATAGTTGTCCTTCAAGGGAGCAGTCTATTTATAGTAGCAGATGCGGCTTTTGTGTATAGCTGTCCTTCGGGGGAGCAGTCTATTTATAATAGGAGATGTGGCTTTGCACATAGTTGTCCTTCGAGGGAGCAGTCTATATATAACTTAGAGGTCTAGATGTCCGTTTGGCATGAAGCATCTAGTTTTGTAGGAAGTTTGACTCAAGAATATCCCATAAGTGTATAATTGAGAACATGTTATTTTGATACTTTTAAGTCATGGACCAGACTAAAAAGGGGAAGGCATCTTTAAGAGGAGGTGATGACCAAACCACGTGAGCTTGATTCTATTTTGAGATGCATGAAACAAAGTGTATGAGGTGGTAAATGAGCTCAAGGGACGAGCGCAAGGTAGATAAGAAGTGATATAACACTAAATTCAACAGTAGAATGGCTGAAGATGCAAGGCATTAAGGGGTTCAGGCTCAGGTTTACCATTAAGCGAAGCTAAACGGTAAGTTCCTGATCCGTAAGTGTGAGTGATAATGTAAGGCCCAATCCAATTAGGAGTAAATTTTCCACGTTTGCTCTTTTCTAGTTTGGTTACATGTTGATTCTCTTTGAGGACAAGATCACCAACCTTAAAGGTACGCTCATGAAATCACTTATCATAAGCACGCTTGATGCGCTTTTGATAGATTTGAAGGTGGTCAAGAGCTATAAGACGACGCTCGTCAAGAAGCTACAATTGGGCTAACCGCTCTTGGCGGAAATCATCATTGGTGAGAATATCCTGAAGAGATATTCTTAGGGAAGGTATTTGTATTTCGAGAGGCAAGATAGCCTCGGTACCATATACCAAAGAAAATGGGGTGGCATTAGTGGAGGTACGAATGCTAGTCCAATAAGCCCAAAGGGCAAAGGGGATGTGATCAAGCCAATTTTTTCCATAATCATTAACGACTTTCATGAGAATTTTGGTCAGGGTTTTGTTAGAAGATTCGGCTTGACCATTTGCTTGTGGATAGTAAGGTGATGAGAAGCTAAGTTTGATACCAAAGTTGTCACAAAGGTCTTGTAATAACTTGTTTTTGAAAGATTTTCCATTATCTGTTATCAGGCGATGAGGAACACCAAAACGACAGATAATGTGATGGTTAATGAATTCTACGATTTTTTTTTTTTGGTTGAAATGAGTGGAATGGCCTCCACCCATTTAGTGTAATATTCGGTTGCTGTGATTATCCAATAGTGACGTTGTGAAGAGGGTGGGTGAATCTCACCAATAAGGTCTAAACCCCATTGGGAGAAAGGCCAAAGATCTCGTGCGACCTGTAGTGGATGGCTAGGAGTATGTTGAAGGTTGGCATGTTGTTGACACATAATACAATGCTTAACATATTCGTAGCAGTCGTTATTAAGAGTAGGCCAATAATAGCCTAGGCGAAGGATCCGTTTGGCCACGGCAAGGCCACTAAAATGTCCACCACAAATGCCGTCATGGACTTGTTGGATGATATAGGTGACCTCTGCGCCGGTTAGACATCGAAGGAGGATGCCATCAAAGCCACGTTTATAGAGGAGTCCCCCCATGATGACGTAACGAGAAACACTTTTAAGAAAATCACGTTTGTCGTTACTCGTAAGGTCAGATGGGAGAACAGAGGTTGTAAGGTAATTGTGAAATTGGTGATACCAAGTATCCTGCGAATCAGCGAAGACATTATTTATCATACCAACATCCGGGGCTGAGTAAGATGGGGCAAAGAGTTGTTGGACCAAGACAAATATGTCAGAGTCAGTTGGTGAGGCAGGAATTTGCGAGGCTAAGCAAGCCATAGTATCCGCAAATTTATTAGTTGAGCGGGGAATGGTTTGGATAGAATAATGAGTAAATAAGGTCAAAAGTGAATCCACGTAATGTTTGTACTTTTGAAGTTCCTCATTTTTACATTGGTAGATGCCCGTAACTTGATTGACGACCAATTGAGAGTCGCCGAAAATGTTAATAGATTTTACACCTAAGTGTAACGCAACCTGGAGACCCAAAACAAGGGCCTCGTATTCCGTTGTATTATTAGTGCAGGGGAAATCAAGCCAGAATGAAAGAGGCATAGGTTCAGCATCCAGAGGAATGAGAACAATGCCGGCCCCTCCACCGTGCTGGCATTTGGATCCATCGAAGAAGAGGGTCATTGGATACGACTCATCACTGAGTGAAAGAGTGGCAATGAGTTTGTCGGGGGAAAGTAAAATTGGTAAATTGTTCCCCAGGTAAAGGGGCTTCCACGAGTTGGTCTGCGATAGTTTGTCCTTTGATTGATTTCTGGTGTACAAACTCAAGGTCGAGGTCAGCGAGGAGCATAAGCCATCGGGCGATGCGTTGGTTTAGATGAGGTTTGCCGTACATATAATGGATGGGGTCCGCATTGGTGATGACAAAAGTTTTGTGATTCAGGAGGTAGTGTCGGAGTTTGGTGGCCACGAATGATAGGGCTAGGCACAACTTTTCTACATGTGTATACCTAGTCTCGTAATCCACCAGAGTACGACTTATGTAATAAACGGCTTGTTCTCGATGCTCGGAGTCACGATGTGTGAGCATGGCTCCTACAACATGGTCGGTGGCGGAAAGGTAAAGGTAGAAAGGGTGATCGTCCTGAGGTGGGATAAGCACGGGTGGCTGCAAGAGATAGGCTTTAAGAGCCTCAAAGGTGTGGTGGCACTCTTCGCTCCATTGAAAGACAATGTCCTTTTTAAGGAGATGATGGAAAGGTTGACATCGATCCGAGAGTTGTGAGATGAAACACCGGATAGATTGGAGTTTTCCCTACAAACTACGCAATTGTTTGAGGTTAGTGGGTGGGGGCATTTCTAGGATAGCTTTGACTTTAGCTGGATCGACCTCGATGCCACGCAAAGAGACAATAAAACCAAGGAGTTTTCCCGAAAGGACACCAAAGACACATTTCTTTGGTTGAAGATGAACACAGTATTGTAACAGGTGATCGAAAATAATGGTTAAAACATCGAGATGTTCACTATGATGTTTAGATTTGCCAAGAAGATCATCGACATAATCCTCAAGGATAGTGTGCATAATGTCATGAAAAATGTAAGTCATAGCCCGTTGATAGGTCGCACCAGCATTCTTAAGGCCAAACGGCATGACACGATAGCAGAAGGTTCCCCAAGGAGTTATGAAGGTGGTTTTATGTTGATCGGCCGGGGCTACCAAAATTTGATTGTATCCTGAGAAGCCATCCATGAGGGAAAGCATCTCATGGCCCGCAGTGAGATCAACAAGTTGATCAATACTTGGGAGGGGGAAGTCATCCTTTGGGCAAGTGAGGTTAAGGTCCTGGAAATCCGTACATATCCGAAGTCCCCCCGTTGCTTTAGTAACAAGTACGATGTTAGAAATCCATTGAGGATAATCAATAGGTAAGATGAAGGAAACAGAAAGGAGTCGTTGAAGCTCTTCTTTGACCAAGAGGGCAATGCGTGGATGTATTTTTCTCAGTTTCTGTTTAACTGGTTTGGAATCGGGTTTCAGGGTAATGTTATGGACAACAATGTCAGGATCAATTCCTGGCATGTCAGCGTAGGACCAAGCAAAAGCTTGGTTGCGGGAACGGAGGAAGGTAGTGAAGGCAGTTTGTTCTGATGCGTTAAGAGATTGTCCGATCTTCACAATGTGAGGATCATCCTCTGTGTGGATGTTGATTTCTATAGTCGACTCATTCAACATGGTTTGAGTGTCAGATGGTAAGGCGCGTTGAATATAAGAGTCATCCGCACCAAGGTAAGTGAGGATGGAGTCGTCATCCTGGCACTCAACAACATTAATTGAAGGCGAGTCCTCTTCGATCATGTCTGGATACAGAAGGGGAAGAGAAGATGGGTCTTCATTATCACGTTGATAAGTGAGAGGACCCAGGAAGATAGCGTTTATGAAAAAAAAAAAAAAGGTAGGAGGGATAGATTCAGGGTCTATCGACTCTGTGGGTGACGATGGCAAAATGGGTGATGATGGTTCGGAAGGGGTGACTTCGTCGTCTTCCTAGATACAACGAATATGCGGTATTTTCGGTGTAGGTGGGTCAGAGAATCCAAGACCACGATGATCTTTGTGTTTGCGTGTAGTTACAGGAATGATCGTATGTCGGCCTTGTTCATAAAGACCGAAACCGAAGCCCTTCCAAGCACAGCGCGTCAGGAAGGTGAGGGCGAAACGACGATTAGTTAGATATTGAAAATCAGATTGGAAGGGAACCACACCAAGGGGAGGTTCAGGGGTGACAGAGGATGTATCGACACCCCCATACGTTAGGTTGGTGCGGCAATTAGGTGGTCCGTAGGAGATTACTTCCCCCACACGACGGTCGTAGGTAGGATGCGCATGTAACTGTCCGTACTCCTGTGGGGTATGGAAAGTGCTAACGTTATATAGGCGATACTCCCCCAGCGTAAGGTGTTGAAAAACATCTACTAAGGGATCTGAGGTCGGGATGTTGTCCGCGGGGAAGGAAGTGGTATTTGCGGCGGCGGTTTCATTGGTTGAAGGTGTAGGTGCGGTTGAGGTGGATGGTTGAGGTGTGGTCGAAATAGATGGTTGGGTTGGATGAATGGGTGTCTTGACTGGTACAAGCACATCATTAGGGTGATATAACATATTGCAGGTTTTGAAGGGGGGAGGGTCAGCTTTTACGGTGTAGGACTTCCCCTCATACTCGAATTTTATGCATCTATGTAAGGTGGAGGGAATGCATCCCATAGCCCGGATCCAAGGGCGGCCTAACAACATGTTGTATTGGAATTCTCCCTCAAGGACATAGAAGAGTTCAGGTAAAGTACGTGGCCCTACACGAATGTTAAGGATCACGGTGCCTAAGGTAGAAGTAATAGCATCATTGAATGAACGCAACATGGTGGGGTTGGCACACATGCAGCTGGAAGGGATATTCATTTGTTGGAAGGCTTTGGAAGAGATGATGTTTAAGCTAGCACCCCCCGTCGATCATAACACGACGTACTCGGATGTCCCGGACGTAAGCCGAGATGAAAAGAGCGGGGTCAGGATCTTCTGCACCAAAGTCGACAATTTCATCTTCGGAGAAACTGACAGCAGCGGCTTGCTGTACAGGGACGGAAGTGGTAGTTTGTTTGGTGAGAGAAGCAACGTGGTTGGGTGTTAAGATGGAGGCAATGGGCAAGGTTTTGTTAGGTAAGACCTCTATACCTTGAAGGATCTCAACGAGAGCTTGTCGATGAGATTCAGAGGTTTGAATGAGATCATACAGTGTCATTTTTACAGGTGATTGGTGAAGCTGTTTGATCATGGTATGGTGGGCAACTCCATCAGAGATGGGGTAGGCAGGTCCACGAATAACCACTTTAGGTGGTGGTGTGATCAGGATGGCGGACGGAGGAAGAGAGGTCCCAGGTGTGCTTTCTTTAGCTTTCCCATTGTTTTTCTGCCCTCGAGTAGCAATACTAATCATGTTGATCTCGTGAACACGAGAGGAGGAAGATGGTAGGGATAAGTCATTGTCTTCGAGAGGTGGGGTTGCAATAATGATATTTCTTGGTGAGGTGGGGACAGGTGGTATAGGAGAGGGGATTGAAGCTAAAGGTTTCTCCCTTCATAAGTTGTCTTTCTTAACCTTTCTATCCGAGAGAGGTGACTGACGAAGGATGGCTTTCAAAGTTTTGCATCCCTCTACATCATGTCCTGGTGTGTGGTGGTAAGCGCAGATTTTAGACTCATCATAACCTATAGGTCGAGGCTTAGATGGATCATAGGGTCTAAGTGGGGGTAGGGAAATGGTCGCATTCTCCACCAACATATCAAGGATTTTGGCGTAAGATCCTTTGAGCGGGTCAAAGTCAGAGGAAGATGAGGCTATTGACTGGGTGGGTTTCGGTAATGATTGGGTATGGTTGATTCGTATGGGTGGTGGTTTAGACAAGGGGTTTTTATAATTGGATTTAACTAAACTTGGATTTTTCGGCGCAGAAGTTATGTTTAGTTGGTTAGATGATGAGGCCACAGATGACGTAGTGGAAGGAAACAACCACGGGGAAAGAGGAGTGACAGTAAACAAATCCTTTGATGATCGAGTTTGTTTAGGGTTGGTAGGTGGACCGGCTATTTGGGGTGACGGTGTTGATACACCCATGGATCTCTGTATGGGTGTAGAAGGTGTAGGTCGTTTTAAAGAAAACGTAGGAGGTATGATGTATTGAGGCAAGGTGGAGGGATGAGGTCCCAATATAGAAGGTAGGTGTGATGGTGATGGTTTTAGTTGTGACAGAGGCATAGATTGGAGTTGAGGAGATTGGGTCTATCTCCAAGGTGGATTGAGGGCTTTATTTTTGGATAAATCTAACCGTTTAGGTGGGTGTGTCAGGTTGGGTATTGGCGACGTCCCAATTGTAGGGGAAGGTTTGGTTAGGTTAATAGAGGTGGATGAGGTATTTGGTAGAGATGAGGGGGGTGAAGATGAGGACATAGGCATTTTAAGCTTTTGTAAACACCTCGGGTATATGGTAGAGATGTCTGGATCGGTCATCTGCATTTGAGTAGAGCATGGTATACTCAAACGCTCCCATAGGACTCGTCTATCTTCTGAGGGGTGACAATCCTCACGTGTGAATAGGAACTTTTGTATGGAAGAGAGGTGGGTTGTGATTCCGGTCCACTGTGGGTGTGATACAGGGGATAAATGAGGCACTGTATCAATGGGCGTTAAGAGGTCAACCGGTCGCTGAAAAGATTTAGGTGATGAAGAACTAATAGGTAGGAGGGCATGTTTGAGAGGATCTGTCATGATTAAAGAATTTGGTGATGTTGGTTCGAGGGGTTTCTTGTCTAAGAATGACAGAAACGGTGGCGAGCCTTCTTCTTTTATAGCAAGAGTGACGGAAGGAGATGTTTGGGAAATAGATAAGTTAGATAACATCCGCTCACAATCTTGCAGGGATGTGGTGTAAGAAGACTCATTCGTGAGAAGAGAACTTTGGGTGGTTAATTCCTTTATGGGTAAAGGAATGGCAAGATTATCGTTTTGTCTTGATGGGGGTGAAGAGGGTTCGGATCCCTGCGTTAGTAAAGAGGTTTGATTCAGAATTTCCTCGATAGAGGCTTTTGGTTGGGAGTCGAAAACTGCATGGATTTCATGAACACTCTCCTCGGCTAAGATATCTTGGTTTATGTTACTGTTAGAAGAGTGGTTTGAGAATGGTTTGTTGAAGATTTTCAAATTTTGGTTAGCAGGGGCGTTAGGATTATCGAGGGTTATATCCCCTGCATCAACCATTTCCTATGCTATGTTTTTCAACATCTTACAGTTTGCGTGACTGTGTCCCTTCACGTGGTGGAAGTTACAGAAGTCATTTTCTTTGTACCAAGAAGGTATAGCGCGGGTGGAATCAAACCCGAAGTGAGGTTTAACAAGAGGTAAGGTGATAGCTCCCGCTTTGAGCAATTTTTCCAATATCACACCATAAGTTTCTCCCAAGGGAGTGTAATTGATGGGCTCGGATTTATACTTATAGGTGGTTTTTGGCGGGGTATTAGACAGTGCTTGGGATTTGACCATCACTGCGTGTACAGCTCCTTTTGATTTCGAAGCAGTCGATGCGTGAGAACTGGTGGTGTTGGGTTTTTTGGTGGAGTCTTGGGTTCGGAAATTAGGGTGGTTGTTGCACAACCACAATTTCTCGTCCTTTAAGGCTCGAATCTCTAGTTTTCGAGCCATAGTAAAGGCCTCATCAAAGGTGCGGAAAGTTTGAATTTGAAGGGTAGGAGAAATGTGCTTAGCAAAGGCCCGCGTAAAGATTTCGATAAGTTTAGCCTGAGGCAAGGCATAAGTAAGTTGGTTGATAAGGCCCTGCCATCATCTAACGAAATCTGCGATAGATTCGTCTTCGAATTGTCGGATGGCATAGAGGTCGGTGATGGATACTTTCTTAGCGATATTAATGGAGAAATGATCCAATAAAAATTGGGCTAATTGGTTAAAAGAGAAAATTTAGTGTTGGGTTAAAGCACTGTACCATTCCAAGGTGGGTCCTGATAAGGACATGGGAAAGGTGTGGAGTAGTAAGGCAAAATCATGAGCAATCAGATAGCAGGCATGTCTAAATGATCGCAAGTGTTGTTGAGGATCCTCCTTACTATTAAAACGAGTAAATTTTGGTAATTCCCATTGAGGAGGATATGAATAAAGGGGGACAGAAAGATGAATAGGCTCCCGACAAACTTTCTTATATGTCAGGGTGCTACGGCTTCCTGAAACAGAAGCCTCCAGATTTTGCATCTTGTTCATCATTTGTTTGATTAAATCAGTGGTTGGGTAAGATGATGGTGCGGTTGTTGTAAACAAAGGCGGATTGGGCCAAGAGCCACTACTAGACAATGGTGGGGTTAAATGTTGATAAGGTATTGAAGACGAATATGTTGAGGCAGCCGAATAGGGATGTCCTATATAGTTGAAGCCATCAGATACGTGTGTGGAAATGAAAAGGTGGGCGGAGCTTGAGAAGGAAAGCTTGTGTGGATAAGTGGTAGAGAGCAAGTTATGAAAGGAGCAGTCTGTGAGAGAGAAGAGGTAGGAGCAGTCGGCGGTAATGATATGTGGGGCCCCAGGTTAACCAAAGGAAAGCCAATCTGTGCCGTATGAACCCCTGAAGCCGTTGAGTTGGGAGACGGGGCTAAGGATGAAGAAGGCAAGGTGGAGTTATCAGGTGGGGAAGGAGCTAAGTGAGCAGCTATACTAATAGGCATACCAACAAGGAGTTGACCGTCGGGTGTACGGTCAGGGGTATGAGACAAATAGTAATGTACAGCGCTAGGATTAGCGTCCAAAAATTTCACAAATTCCTTATCTCCTACAGGGATTTTGGGAACCTCACTGGTGTCCGTAGGATTCCCCATAGGATGTGAAGGGGGTGATTCAGGCAAAGGCACAGAGCAGGCATGTGAAACCATGGCTGGAGCTTATTTCCGAGTGATAACAACCATGGACAAGAGAACACAATAGGGATGCAATCTATCAGGAACAGAAGCAGCAACAAATTGTTGGAATTGGTAGGTTGTTGGTTTCGGGAACTGTGAAAGACAGTAACCGATATCGGTCTAATAACCCAGGTCGGTCAGATTTTAGCCGGCGTCGGTCAGTTAACCGATGTCGATAGAATAGAACTGGTGTAAGAAGCTGTAAGAAGCTGTTTATTTGGGGTTAACAAGGCTTAGTATACCTACCAAACTGTTATGAAGTGATCACTGAAACAGTGTATGACAGAGAAACAGAACTAAAAACAAGCAAGATGCACAAGAAAATCAAGAGACTAACCCTAGGATTAGTTTTAATTATTGTGGGCTTATGCCTTAGACACAAGATGATGTCAATCCTAAACAAAAGACCTAGGGGAAATGTCAAGTTTGTTTTGGCTTATAAGGTTACCTCAATCGGGCGGAGGAATACCGTGGAAAAAGGGGGAATGTTTGAGCTGTTGTGTTGATTATGATGTGATTTGGTATGTGTTGTGCAGTGAAAGTAAGATTAATTTCTTGTCAATACCGTGGATATCACCCCCACGTGTACGACCTGTTACTTAATCTATGTTCACTAGAATTGAAAACAGCAAGCAAGAATGTGATGCATGTGTTTTAAACCCAAATCGAAAATGATATTCGATGAAGCAAAGAAGATGACTTTCACTAATGCAACGATGAGGAAGAAAGACAAATTCTTTTACCAAAATGACAAAAATATCTTGTGAATATTTAGAAGAAGAAAATAGCAAGTGTGCTCCCTATATGAAAGCAAGCAAGAAAGAAAGAAATCCAAGAAGGGTCCCACTGGGCGTGCCAAAATGTTTCGCACATAATGTTTCCGTTCTTAGAATAGAGTTGCTTCTATCATTTCATTCTCTTGAGAAACAAATGAGGGTTAGGGCTAGGAGGAATACCTGTTGAGTGTTGGGAGGGTGTGCGTGTACCGTAGAGAGAGATCAGATCGATTGTGAAGAACTCCTTTTTGTCTAGGAAGGACTACCTACAAGTAAGAATACAAGACCACCAGATTTTAGTTAGACAATAAATGAGGGAACTGCCTTGGGCCCAGGAAATATTAGACTTCCTTTCGAAGGTGTTCAGTTCCCCTTTTAATATGAATTAACACAAATGATAGCAAAGAGGCTATTGCAAAATTACAATTTAATTACCTTATTAAAAAGCAATAGAAGAAAGGCTGGTTTTGGTTTGAGTCATAGTGACCGATGCTAGTCACTGTATAACCGACTGCGGTTATACACCGGTACCAGTTGTTGATAACCGATATCGGTAGGGGTGGTGATTTAGGGGCTTTCAATGAAGGTTGGCTGTGAGGCGGCTATGGTGTTTATAAGATTGGAAAGTGATTAGGGGTAGGCAATAGGGTGATGGAGAAGACTCAAAGAGTGTGGGGGTTGTTCTTGGGGAAATGTAAGGGTAGAGGAATGATAGTTAGATGTAGAGTGCTGTCGGGTAGTAGATCTAGGAGTGAACCTATAATTACTATGAATTAGAAGTTCAAGAAATGTTATTTAAAAATGTATAAGACACTACTTACTAGTTCCTGATGAAGATACAGGTCTAAGGATTGTGATGACGAAGGCAGGGCTCAAGTGGGATGATCTGACAATCAAAAGTGAGCCATCTTCTCTCCCAATGCTTAGATGAGTGTCACTGTGCTCTAGTTACTCAGTTGCAGTCTTGGGCTCGATGTCCTTCTCTGCAAACTCTTCTCTTTTCTTCACTTGTCTCTGCTCTACCAAGTGAATTCCAGATTTTTTCAAATGAATTTTGATCCCTTGTTTTCTGTTGGGGGAGGTCATTTACAGGGAACCGATGGCAGTTACGTAACCGATGGCGGTCGAGTAGAAACCGATGTTGGTTAAGTCAAAGTGGGCTATTTTTAGTAAAATAGCCAACTTTCCCTCCTTTTCTCTCGAGGGATTAGTTGCGGGCTTGGTCAAGTCATGATTAGGTTGGTTTTGGTGCAGGTGAGAAGTAATTAGTCATGGGTGTGGATGTAGACCAAGTTATAAGTCTTAATTAGGTTAGTTTAGGGTTAGGGCTAGGTCATGATGAGGTGGCGAAATGAGGTGGCAGGTTTGGATATGTGGATTTATTAATTATAAGGTAATTAATAAATAATTGTGTAAGGTTTTAAGTGGTGAGGTTAGGTTATGAAATGAGATGCGGGGCACAGGGTGTCGTAAGACAAAAATTTGGTGTCTACACATGGCTTTTAACTTCTTTTTTTGCTTTTACTTTTCCTCTTGATCTGGCAGGTATTAAAAATGACTAACGAAAGGGAGCTTACACCTAATTGCTACAAAGGAGGAGATAGAAACCAAGATGTTTAAGTACCTCTAGACCTGCCCTAAAAAAAAGAGTGTGATCTCATCTCTAACCTAAGTGTGTCTCAAGTAAGAGAAGTGGAATAAGTGAAAGTTGCAAGGATATAAGAATGTCATACGAGGATGGATAGAATTGATAGATGATCATAAAAGATAAGTAAAAAGGGGTTTCACAATAGGGATGAAGGGTAAAACTATGATAAACTAGGCAGTATACGAACTGAAGATTGCTAAAGATGTCGCAATATAGACATGTAAACATATGATAGGTCTAGCACAATCCCAAAAAGTGATAGTGTCCAAGATAATGATGCAAGTTCATAAATGGACAAACTACATACTAAAAGATCAAGCAAGAAGCAGATGGTAGACATAAATCCAAAAAGACATCAAATAAAAAGTGAGAAAAATGTGGGTATAAAATATCGTGAATGGGTAAACCCTACTAAAAGATCAAGTAAGAAACAAATAGTTAATAAAAATCCAAATGATGTCATAAGGAGTATGTAAATTGTAAGTAAGATGTAAAAAGGTAGTTAATAAATTTGAATTAAACAACTTGTAATATAAGTAGATAATAAAGAATTGTAAGGGGTAGTTGAGGTCATCAAACTAATCGTCTTGTTCTAAACTATGGATGGTAAGAGGTAGCTAAGGTTATCAGACTAACCGTCTAGTCTAAAATATGGATGGTAAGGGGTAACCAAAGTATCGAACTGATTGTCACGTCTAATTTATGATTGCATCTAAGTAGTGTAAAAAGTAACAAGAAAGTAAAAATGCATAAAAGTAAAAACGTTGTAAATATGATAAGAGAACAATGCAAGTAGTCATGACATGTGAGATAGCATGCATATCTAAATGCACGAGGAGAACATACCCTTGGTAGGGTATGTTCTCAAATAGTGAGGTGTTTATCTTTTAAAAATTCTTGGAGTTGAATTCATTTGGATTCAATTATTAAAAGGTTTTTTGTTAGAATGTAATGCATTAAAAGGTAAAAGACATCGTAGGATTCCCCAATGCTAGAAGATAAGTGATGATAGGCATCGTAAGATGTCCCTAAGGTAAAATTGTTTTATGGGTGGACATTGTAGGATGCCCTAAAATGTGATAAAATGTGAGAAGGGATAATTGTTAGTTAGATTGGATTTGAGATCCACACATTGTTAATCATAATGGTAATTTAATGCAGGAATATCCCTAAGATGAGATATTGAGGAATTAGGGATGATGTAGGATGACATAGTCAACATTAACATTATGGAAACCATCGACCATGATAAAATTGGGGTGGCTGATGTAATTAGTTATGATAGGGTAATTTAAGACGGCGTCACCTTGATAAAATTAGGATAGCCGGTGCACTCAAGAGGGAGAGAATTATTTAAGATGGCATCAGTCATGATACAATCAAGGTGGTCGATGTTGTCAGAAGGGTTTACATGTTGTCTAACAACATCGAATTTTTCTACTAGATAGTCAATATCGTCATATGGATCTAAACTATGTGAAACGGCACCATGTTTTTCTTTTAAATATTTAACAGCATCATATGTGTACAATTTCATGAGAGAAAAGGTTAAAGAGTTCTTGAAGCACCCAATTGGTGTTTTCCAATGAAGGGTTATTGAGAGAGTGAAAAGGTGAGAGATCATTATTAATATCAAGGTGAATTGGTATAGTCAAATGGATCATAAATGGGAAGATCGTCTTGTGCATCTTCAACCATGGAAGTAGGATAAGATATGGGAGAATCCTTTTGTGCATCTTCGACCATGACATATGGAAGAGAAATGCGAAGATCCTCAATCTCCAACCATGATAGATGCTTTACGAACTATTTATAGATTTCCATCCATGGTAGGAATGTAATCGATGTTGTTATTTAATCTTTGATGATGTAAGGGTCCTTGAGAGAAGAAATGGTTGATTGTGAAAGATTATAAGAGGATTATATAATGTGTTCCATGGTAGGAGGCTCTTAGGAAATATTTTTTTTAAATTAGAAAACATTTTACGGAATGTGAATATGATTAAATCAAAAGAATGAGTAAGATTCACATTACATTCAACAAAGAGTGCAAATAAAGAATGACCCAACAACAAATTGTGGCTTTCTATGAGGGATAATTTTAAACGAAAATAATAAAGCGGGCCATGCTAAAGATTCACATTGTTGGTATCCAAATTGATTCTCCTGTGAGGGCTGAGCAGCATCACGAAACTGGCAGGATGCTTAGAGATAGACAAATCATGATCTAAGTCATTTTGTAGCCGAGGAGGGGATTCAGCTGACTCTTTGTCAATCAGGCATTGGAGAAATGGATATCATTGTACTAAGGGTTTGATCTACCCTCACTACTTTAAGTTGTGCCTTCAACCAAGGTGAGAGGACCAGCTCTGTAACCCGTGTTGGTGAAGGATATCAAGAGATCCTTCTTTGCACAATTTTCATGAAAACCTTGAGAAAATATGATCAATATAACACAATCTAACTCTCCTGAGTTGTCACACTAGAGAGTGGAGATGTTTCCTAGACAAGGTTCGGGTTACTAAAGACAATAATTGAAACCTGATTGTCTCTGCATATTTTGGCAGTGAAATTTGTTAAATCTTTATGGATACACAGTACAAACAGGGGTAGTTCATGTAGGATTTATCATTTGAGAAGTTTTTGGTGGGAATTTAAGCAAGATAAAGTTGATTATACCATATATTTGAGAGCCTTTACAAATATTGGAACACTCACACACAAAATGCTTCAAAATAGCCAAAATATTCCTTCAACCAGAAGGTGTGTATCAATGGAGGCCTAGAGATGCACGATTTCATACACTCTTCAAGAATTCAACACAAAGGCTCGTGTTAAAGACTCAATTAAACGTTGGAAATCCCTGATTAGTCGCGCCTAAGATACACTCATAGGCGAACAAACTATCTTTGTCAACACAGTGAAAGTAAAGTGATTTTAAATTTTTTATTTCATTACAAGATGAAAGCTATCCTCATAATGAAGTTGCAAATGCCACAATACTACCACATGGATAAGATCTTGTGTGGTTCAGAGGGATTTTAACATAAGATTGCAATAAGAACATGAAAAACTATTTGAAAACATTCTGAAATAAAAGCAAACACAATTATGCTCATGATCAACACAAATTCATTCAAGGTTCACTAGATTCATCAGCAGGGGAGAGTTTCTTCAACAATCTCAGAGCTTGTCAATGGTTGTACACTTGCAACCATCTTGACATGACTAAATCTACAAACACAGGGAAATAAACAGGTTTCTCAAATGGTCTCTTGGGAAAATGGTTTTTCTCAAACTTTCTCAGAAAAATTAACCCCCGCATGCAAGAGTATTCTCATTGCATTTATACAATTTCACTTGCTCACTCATCCCAAATTTTCCCCCCAAAATTCTAAATATTAAAGAGAATATTCATCTTTGCAACATATTGTTTAATCATGTTTGTTCCCTTGAAAATATCTTACTTTATGTTGTTAGGTGGATAAATCATGAACTGATCACATTTCTTAGTTCCTCAACTATGACCGGGATGCCATGTCATAACTTCTGATAGTATTTTTAATCATTCTTTTATTTTGTCGTGCAAGAAATCCTCTTTTTAATAATTCTCAGGTGGCTCCATATGGCTTGATCTGACAAGCAATCCTTTACACCTTTGAGGAATAGATACCTACATTCATGCCTCTCATAAATGGGTTTCCTCACATGGATTATACCACATATCTACGCTGCGAGTCCGAGTCGGCCAAGTGTAAAGAGGAGCCAGTGGAAGCCTTCACGTGTCTCCTTGGTGCAACTGCAAAGGTGAAGTCCAGAGGCAGGTTCCTCAAATGAGTGTGGGCCCTCCACGTGCCAAGAACCCAAGAGAGTTGCACCAGTCACTGAAAATTCTGAGCATGGGAAAGTCTAGCAGAAGCTTCCACGTGTTTGTCTGACACAACTTCAAAGATGAAGTCTAGAGGTGGGACCTCAAACGAGCGCAGGATCTCCACATGCCCTAGGCCCAAGAAATTTGCCTCGGCCGTTGAAAAAGTCTAAGCATAAAGAGGATCCAGCGGAAGCCCCCACGTGTCTCTTCGGCGCACTTTTGATATGGTGCCCAAAAGCAGAGACCCCAAACAAGTGCGAGCTCTCCACGTGTCTCGGGCCCAGAAAAGTTGTACCGGCCATTGAAAAATTTAAGAACCAGAAGAAGGTGCCACATGCCTAGGGTTCGAGAAAGTTACATCGGACGCTTGAAAATTCCAAGTATTAGAAGATCTAGTGGAAACCTCCACGTGTCTCTTCGGCGCTCTTTCAAAGTAAAATTCAAGGGCAGGTCCCCAAACAAACACGGGCCCTCCATGTGTCCCGGGCCTAAGAAATTTTCCTCAGCCGTTGAGAAGTCTCAGTATAAAGAGGAGCCAGCAGAAGCTTCCACGTGTCTCCTTAGTGTACCTCCAAAGGTAAAACCCAGAGGCGGGACCTCAAATGAGCACAGGCCCTCCATGTGGAAAAGATATTAGTTAAGGCAGGCCTGGGGGGCCTTTTGCATTTTATGCCACTCAGAATAATTATGTGCTTTTAAACATTTTGGTCGGCCCACCCACTTTTAATATAGGCTTTACACGTGGCTTTCCTAGGGCACTGGCGGAGTTGTGCCTTATTTTTACACCTTTTTACCTTTTCAAAACAAATCTGAAATTTCTAAAATACCTTCGACGACCCGCCCTTTCGTCTTTGATGTAAACTCAACATGTGGCTTTATCTAGGCACTTGTGGGGTCATGCTTCACCTTTATACCTTACTCCCTTTATCATAATGTCTCAAAATTCCAACAGGGCCTGCTTTCCCGCAACCACTCGTCTTATGACACGTGTACATCTTCGGGGTCAAAGTAAGAAATTTTCTTTGTCGCTTCATATTGTTGAATAGCCAATTAGAAATTATCGGAGCCATAGAACTAATTTGGCATATTTTACAAATGTAACAAAAGTGACAAGTTCACCAAATAGACCCGTCGTGCCGCGTCCAATTAAAGACGACCATGTGTTTACGGATGTTGGGAAAAAAATAACAAAGAAGGCACGGTCATGGAAAATAAAAGGAGGGAAAAAACTGCCATCTACGACCAAACAACCAACAGGTATGCATGGAAGGAGAAACTAAAACCGACACAGAGCTTAACATAATTCACGCCCATAGAGAAATGTTTAACGACAACAACCTAATAAATATAAAACTTCAAGCATCCACACAGGGAGAAAGAGATTAACTCAAGCCACGCAGACTGAAAAAACTAACTGGTCCGAAAGGGGCGAGGTTAAAACCGAGCACCAACACCGGATCCAGCTTCTATCAACTCTTTCTAGTAGCTCTTTTGACATTAATTCTATCAGCCCAAACAGCAAACTTCAATTGCTCACCCCACTTCCGTTTATTTACTTCCAAGGTCCTTCTGATTATCTTCAAAAAATTCTTGTTGCTTGATTATGTTTGTCTATTACCTTGGGAATTATAATTTGAAGCATATGTTAAATTGATCCCATACTCATGACACATGGCTACCAAAGGTTTGGCTCGAAAACTCATAGCATTGTCAGCAACTATCTTACTAAGCACTCCAAACCTGCAAATTATATGATTCAGAATGAAATCCATAACAATTTGGTGGGTAGCTTTCTTGGTAGGGATTGCCTCCACCCACTTGGTGAAGTAATCAGTGGCAACTAATATCCACTTGTGGCCTACACTTGAAGAATCTAAAATCTCGCTAATGAAGTCCATTCACCACTACTTAAATGGGGCTTCAATTGATACAGGCTGCAAAGGGAGGGAGCCTGAAGCTTTCATTCTTCTTGAAAAACTTTAACAACTCTCACACTTTCTTACCAGCAGAATTGTATCTTTAAAAAGAGTTGGCCACCAGTAACCAGCCCTTAAGATTTTATGAGTTGTGACTCTTCCAGCAAAATTCCCTCCACAAACTCCTCCATGGAAATCATCAATTATTTACGGGGCTTCACCCTCCGTGATACATCTCAAAAGAACTCCCTCAGGGTTCTTCCAAGCTAACCCATAATCAGTGATGATGTATTTCTGGGAGGCTAACTTAAGTGCTCTCTTTTGATTGTTGCTTAAATACTTAGGGCACTGTAGATCTTTTAAAAAATGATATCCTTGTACCATTTAGAATTTGTCACTGATCTCAAGAATATTCAATCTTGTCTTCTTCAAGTGTTGTCATTTATCTCAACTATTTGCAGGTTCTTCTCTGCCATTAGCTTTGCTAGGAAGTAATCCTCTGACAAATTTTGTAGTTTGGATGTCCATATCATATTCTTGCAATTTATTTGCCCATTGGCATCTTTTACTTGAAATTTCCATCTCTGATAGGATATCCTTAACCATGGTATGGGGAACATAAGCTATAACTTTAGAGCTCAAAATATATGGCCTAAAGATTTTTATGGCCCTGACCAAAGCAAAGACCTGTTTTTCCATGATAGTATACTTCAATTCTGCTCCTTGTAATGCTTTACTAAAAAAAGCAATTGGTCTTTCAGCTCCTTCATCATCCTTTTGTAATAGCACAGATGCAATAGTATTCTCTGAAGTAAAGGAAAACATTTGGAAATCCTTTTTATAATCAGGAGTTGCTAAAACAGAGGCGTTTTTCAATGCTTCCTTAATCCCAATTTAGGCTTGAATAGTTGCTTCTTCCCATCTGATAGTTTGGATGTCCATATCATATTCTTGCAATTTATTTGCCCATTGGCATCTTTTACTTGAAATTTCCATCTCTGATAGGATATCCTTAACCATGGTATGGGGAACATAAGCTATAACTTTAGAGCTCAAAATATATGGCCTAAAGATTTTTATGGCCCTGACCAAAGCAAAGACCTGTTTTTCCATGATAGTATACTTCAATTCTGCTCCTTGTAATGCTTTACTAAAAAAAGCAATTGGTCTTTCAGCTCCTTCATCATCCTTTTGTAATAGCACAGAAATAGTATTCTCTGAAGTAAAGGAAAACATTTGGAAATCCTTTTTATAATCAGGAGTTGCTAAAACAGAGGCGTTTTTCAATGCTTCCTTAATCCCAATTTAGGCTTGAATAGTTGCTTCTTCCCATCTGATAGTTTGGATGTCCATATCATATTCTTGCAATTTATTTGCCCATTGGCATCTTTTACTTGAAATTTCCATCTCTGATAGGATATCCTTAACCATGGTATGGGGAACATAAGCTATAACTTTAGAGCTCAAAATATATGGCCTAAAGATTTTTATGGCCCTGACCAAAGCAAAGACCTGTTTTTCCATGATAGTATACTTCAATTCTGCTCCTTGTAATGCTTTACTAAAAAAAGCAATTGGTGTTATGCCCATTGCTTGAAATTTCCATTTACCATGGTATGGGGATTATAATTTTTACTTTCTCAATGCTGATAGTATACTTCAATTCTGCTCCTTGTAAAATTGGTCTTTCAGCTCCTTCATCATCCTTTTGTAATAGCACAGATGCAATAGTATTCTCTGAAGTCAAGGAAAACATTTGGAAATCCTTTTTATAATCAGGGTTGCTAAAACAGAGGCTCAATGCTTCCTTAATCCCAATTTAGGCTTGAATAGTTGCTTCTTCCCATCTGATAGTTTGGATGTCCATATCATATTCTTGCAATTTATTTGCCCATTGGCATCTTTTACTTGAAATTTCCATCTCTGATAGGATATCCTTAACCATGGTATGGGGAACATAAGCTATAACTTTAGAGCTCAAAATATATGGCCTAAAGATTTTTATGGCCCTGACCAAAGCAAAGACCTGTTTTTCCATGATAGTATACTTCAATTCTGCTCCTTGTAATGCTTTACTAAAAAAAGCAATTGGTCTTTCAGCTCCTTCATCATCCTTTTGTAATAGCACAGATGCAATAGTATTCTCTGAAGTAAAGGAAAACATTTGGAAATCCTTTTTATAATCAGGGGTTGCTAAAACAGAGGCGTTTTTCAATGCTTCCTTAATCCCAATTTAGGCTTGAATAGTTGCTTCTTCCCATCTGATATTGGATGTCCATATCATATTCTTGCAATTTATTTGCCCATTGGCATCTTTTACTTAATCCATCTCTGATAGGATATCCTTAACCATGGTATGGAACATAAGCTATAACTTTAGAGCTCAAAATATATGGCCTAAAATTTTTATCTGACCAAAGCAAAGACATGTTTTTCCATGAGTATACTTCAATTCTGCTCCTTGTAATGCTTTACTAAAAAAAGCAATGGTCTTTCAGCTCCTTCATCATCCTTTTGTAATAGCACAGATGCAATAGTATTCTCTGAAGTAAAGGAAAACATTTGGAAATCCTTTTTATAATCAGGAGTTGCTAAAACAGAGGCGTTTTTGGAATGCTTCCTTAATCCCAATTTAGGCTTGAATAGTTGCTTCTTCCCATCTGATAGTTTGGATGTCCATATCATATTTTTGGCAATTTATTTGCCCATTGGCATCTTTACTTGAAATTTCCATCTCTGATAGGATATCCTTAACCATGGTATTAAGCTATAACTTTTCAAAATATAAAAGATTTTTATGGCCCTGACCAAAGCAAAGACCTGTTTTTCCATGATAGTAACTTCAATTCTGCTCCTTGTAATGATTTACATGTTAAAAAAAGCAATTGGTCTTTCAGCTCCTTCATCATCCTTTTGTAATAGCACTGCAATAGTATTTCTGAAGTAAAGGAAAACATTTGGAAATCCTTTTTATAATCAGGGGTTGCTAAAACAGAGGCGTTTTTCAATGCTTCCTTAATCCCAATTTACTTGAATAGTTGCTTCTCCCATCTCAATATGGATGTCCATATCATATTCTTGCAATTTATTTGCCCATTGGCATCTTTTACTTGAAATTTCCATCTCTGATAGGATAATCCTTAACCATGGTATCAACATAAGCTATAACTTTAGAGCTCAAAATATATGGCCTAAAGATTTTTTCCTGACCAAAGCAAAGACCTGTTTTTCCATGATAGTATACTTCAATTCTGCTCCTTGTAATGCTTTACTAAAAAACTTAATTGGTCTTTCAGCTCTCTTCATCAATCCTTTTTAGCACAGATGCAATAGTATTCTCTGAAGTAAAGGAAAACATTTGGAAATCCTTTTTATAATAGGGGTTGCTAAAACAGAGGATCAATGCTTCCTTAATCCCAATTTAGGCTTGAATAGTTGCTTCTTCCCATCTGATAGTTTTGTCCATATCATATTCTTGCAATTTATTTGTCAATTGGCATCTTTTACTTGAAATTTCCATCTCTGATAGGATATCCTTAACCATGGTATGGGGAACATAAGCTATAACTTTAGAGCTCAAAATATATAGCCTAAAGATTTTTATGGCCCTGACCAAAGCAAAGACCTGTTTTTCCATGATAGTTACTTCAATTCTGCTCCTTGTAATGCTTTACTAAAAAAAGCAATTGGTCTTTCAGCTCCTTCATCATCCTTTTGTAATAGCACAGATGCAATAGTATTCTCTGAAGTAAAGGAAAACATTTGGAAATCCTTTTTATAATCAGGAGTTGCTAAAACAGAGGCGTTTTTCAATGCTTCCTTAATCCCAATTTTGGCTTGAATAGTTGCTTCTTCCCATCTGATAGTTTGGATGTCCATATCATATTCTTGCAATTTATTTTCCCATTGGCATCTTTTACTTGAAATTTCCATCTCTGATAGGATATCCTTAACCATGGTATGGGGAACATAAGCTATAACTTTAGAGCTCAAAATATATGGCCTAAAGATTTTTATGGCCCTGACCAAAGCAAAGACCTGTTTTTCCATGATAGTATACTTCAATTCTGCTCCTTGTAATGCTTTACTAAAAAAAGCAATTGGTCTTTCAGCTCCTTCATCATCCTTTTGTAATAGCACAGATGCAATATTATTCTCTGAAGCAAAGGAAAACATTTGGAAATCCTTTTTATAATCAGGAGTTGCTAAAACAGAGGCATTCTTCAATGCTTCCTTAATCCCAATTTAGGCTTGAATAGTTGCTTCTTCCCATCTGATACTCTAATCCTTCTTCAACATACTGGTGATTGGGATAGTCAATTCAGCAAAGTTGGAAATAAACCTCCTAATAAAATTTATCTGCCCAAAAAAAGAATTGAATTCCCTTTTTGGTTCTTGGAATAGGAACTTTGCTAATGGCTTCCACTCTCTCATGATCAATCATGACCCCCTCTTTTGATACTATATGTCCAAGCATCTTTGCCTTTTGAACCCCAAAATGACATTTCTTAGGGTTTAGCGAGATACCATATTCCCTACACCTTATCAACATCTTTTCTAAATGTTGCAGGTGATCATTTCTCTTCCTTGAAAAATTTGTCACATCGTCTTGATACACAGCAATGAAGTCATTTATATATCCTAAGAATGCTACATCCATTGCCCTTTGAAACGTGGCTCAACATTCATCAGGCCAAATGGAGCATTCTGACGTACACATAGGTACCCCATGGAGTGGTGAAAGTAGTTTTGATTCTCTCCGATTGCTTCACAACCACTTGGTTATACCCAGAAAAACCATCCAAAGTAGATAACAATTCTGAACCCGTAACCAATTGCAACATGTTATCCATATTTGGCAAGGGATAGTTGTCTTCAATTGATGCCTTATTTAAATTTCTAAAGTCAACACACAATCTTATGTCTCCATTCTTCTTTTAGACAGGTACCAGGTTTGTAAGCCATGAAGAATATCTTGTAGGTTGTATAATTCCTCCATCCCTTAACTTTTTCAACTCTTCTTTCATTTTTAGAGAAAGGAGTGGATTAATTGGTCTTTGCTTATACCTAAATGGCTTGGCATTGGCTTCCAGGGGTATTTCATATTGAAAAAGGTCTTCCCTGTACATGCTTTCAATTCTGAATATGACCAAACCAAGCAGTCCTGGTACTTTTTTAGCAATTGGACATATGATTGTTTTTCTTCTATGTTCAAGTTGTTGCCTAGCCATATTCTCCTAGGTTTATCCTTTGTGCCTGGTTATATTCTTCAACATCTCTCGAGGTTGACATGTGTCTATTAATAATGCAGTCAACATTATCAAAATTTGATTCCAGTGTAACCAAACCTCTGGGAATAGTATTGGTTTTCAATTGGATAATGTCTTTACCAAATAGGGTCTCTTTTCCTTCATTTACACAAACCATTGGTTCCCAGTCCATACTTTGATTGGAAAATTCTCCTTTATTATGTAGAAACCTTTGGACCTGAGCATCATCTTCAAACACCTGTCAGTGCTTGATATTTTCAGGGACATACGGTCTAGTCAATATTTCAATATCATATTCACAATAGGGAGGCATTATACAATTTTCAAACCTAGATCCCAATACTGCCAATTTTTCTGCTACAGTATTATAGCTCCTATCATGATGTATTATATTGAAAGAATCAAACATTTCAATGAAGTCCCAAACTGCATGCTTATACTATTTCATTCTTTGATTCTTTGTAGCATACAACTTTCTAACTTTATTGACTATCATCTTTGAATCCCCTTTAACAATAATATCCTTGAAACCATTCTTCTAAGCAATCCTTAAACCCAACAATAGTGCTTCATACTCTACAATATTGTTTGCACGCTCAAAATTGAGTTTAAAAGAAAATTTAAACTCCTTTTGGCTTGGAGATATCAAAACAACACCGATGCCATTACCAAATCTAGAACATGCCCCATCAAACATCAAGTCCAAGGAGAACCTACCTGCTTAGGATACTTGCACTCATGAATTTATGCTCCTTACAATCAGCATAACCCACAAAGTTATCGACATCAACATCTGTGTACAATACTTCATAAGAAGCATTGTTAGGGTCCTCAATGATATGCAACATTTTCTTCTCACCATACAACTTCACAAGGTTCCCCTCAATTGGTATGGTTGTAAATGGTATGTCCATTTGTACACTTCCACCCACACTAGCTGCCCATTTTCTAGATAATAACATCCCCCACTTGGCAGGACAATCCACAATAACCACATTCATGGTTAAGCATTTTCCTGGATAAGCTGCTAATTGCACTACTAATCCCTTGACATATCCAATTACCGGCACTTCTCTTGAATCCATAGTAGTACATTTCCCGAAAGTTGTTGTTACCTTGATATTTAACTCATTCATTACCTCAAGAGGCATTACATTACATGAGGCTCTTGAATCAAACATGCAGTTATGTACCAGCCTATCTTTAATAATCAAAGTGGTAAAAAATGGATCTACATCCAACTGAGATTCAACCAGAGAAGTTCCTCAAATACACCTCAGATGATTCACCCAGTTCCTCCAATGCTTGTGGTATTTCTGATTCTACAATAATAGGAGGAATCTCTATATTATTAACACTTTTTCCCTGAGTAATATTTTCTTCCTTAAATCCCAAATATTTGAATGCCCTTTTCCTATGCTCAGGGATCCTGAGTAATTCAACAATGGGAACAGTGACCTTGATCTGACTCAAGATTTGGGCTATGTCACAAGGAACATATTTGGGTAGGACAGTATTAGGAGGGAGATTCACCACTTCCTCTGATAGTATAGGAGTTTTCAGAGTTTGGGCATGGGTAGGAGTACAGGTTTTATTTGGGGTAATTAGGCCTTTTCCAGATGTATCTTTCTTAGGGGTTTCCTTCGGGATATTGGTAAGAATTGGAAATTTTGGCTTGGTTTGTGGCCCTCCCCCTTTGACAACCTTACTTCTGGTGTTATATTATTTCTCCTAAGCAACTACTGCATTCATCAACAGTTGTCTATCCTCTTCGGAAGGGATCCCTCCATCATACTTTTTAATCATCAAAGCCCTTAAGTATTCAAAATCATGATTAGGCAGATCAAATGCTTGCACCATATCAATTTCAAAAGTATTAATAGGAGGAAGAGGTAATACCCGGTGAACACAATCCCAATAAGTCTTCAATAGTTCTGGCACTTATCAATTCAGTTGAGGTTGCCCCCTACCGTGAGTTTGTAGGGCATTCCATCATGCACACATCATCATATGTCTCATCATCATCTACTTCCTCAACTTCTTGATCTACATCACATGGGGAGTGTGGTAATAAACACCTATCACACCACTTGATAACATTGGCCTCCTCCACAGTAGCAACCCTGACAGTCAAAGGATCCAGGAACCAATCTATTCTCCCTAGGTTGAGGTTGTTTATTTCCTGATCCCATGAGCCCTTTCCCTCTGTCATCTGGTCTGTGATCACCTCTGGGATGATTTCCAAATCTCTCCTGACCGTGTGGCTTGTGCTGACCCTAGGAACTTTGTCCTATCCCTTTTTCTGCTCTGGCTAGTTTATAGGATATCTCTTTAACTGCTCCAGCCAAATTTTTTACAACCTCTTCTAGATCCACAACTTTGTTTGATTAAGGCCTCTCCGGATTGATTAACTTGACACCCTCTCTCTTAGGAGGCTTTCCAACTACTTTGATGTTATTTTCTATTTGTAAGGCCATGGTGAAAGCCTACCTCAATGTTTTCGGGTTCTTATCTCTCAAGTAATAAGCAGCCTTTTTATCAAAAGCATCGGAGAATATTTTATCAAATAGGACTCATCACTTGGCCTTAGGATTATAGGTAACCTATTCAAGGTCTTATTGAACCTAGTATTGAAATCATGGACAAATTCATTTGGATTCTTCTTTATATTTTCAAATTCAGATAAAAGGAACCTAGGGTCTGTCTTGTCCCCATATTGAAATCTAAAGGCATTTTTCATCTCAGTCCATGAATCTATCGAATTATCTAGTAAATACTTGTACCAGTCACGTGCATCCTCCTCAAGAGTATGAATAAACAACTTTATATACATGTCTTCAAACTCAATTTCAAAATCTTCCATCATGTTGATAAAGAGTTTTAAATGTTGGTCACCAGTGATGGCATTATTCCCTTGAAATTTTGGCAACCTATTTCTGACATCCTGTGGCACCATATTAGGATATCCAACCATACCTCTGAAATTTATAGGTCCAAAAGTATTGATGACAAAAGGAGGTCTAGGTGGAGGCTGAGCCATATTGCCTTGAGGAGGTGATCTTGTAGGAGAATCAAAATGATAAGGGACGAGGGGTCTCTGGGGCACAGGAGTATAACTCTCAAAGTAAATATCCTCTAATGACTCAGTTTCTTAGAAAACCCTATCAACCTTGGAAGAAACAGGGGAAAACTGAGAGGCACGCTTTTCAAACACAAATGATGGCCCCTCTCCAGTTAGAGAACTCAAATTTATATAAAGATTACTTGGTTCATAATCACTTGAAGACGTATGGTAATCTTCAACCACAGATTGATCACCTTTCATAATCGATATCTCCTTTTCTGATTCTTGATTTCCAACAACTTTCCAGACTTGTTTTCCTTCTGAATTTGCTTTTCCTATTTCTGGAAATTACTTTTTAGTAGGATCCCTAGTGAAGAAATATGTTATTCCCTCCATCTTTGAAAATATCAATGACAAATTTCACTTGACACAGGTTAAGACACTGGTAATCATGAAATTTTCAATTCAACATGGAGTCGCCACTAAGGATTTTCACCTTAGTTGTGCAGATGCACTATAAGTAACTTGCCAAGTGTTTATCAATGCTTAATTTCTACAAAGCTTAACAAATCCGACCTTCCTTTACCCACATTTATCACTATTGATGCAAATTTAGTGCAATAACCACTAGAAACTGGAAATACTGCACAATGAACTTGTAATCTTGCACAAATCTTACAAATCTCAACAAAGGATGACGTTTAAACAACTTATTTGTACTTAAACCATGTAAGAAACATTACCAAGGTTAGTATGTGTACGCATTTGTAAAAATAGTCCCCGACAATGGTGCCACTTCGGTGTTGTTGCAACACAAATAGGTATCGGTGTTCAAATAATTCTCTGTAATTCAAATAATCCTCGACAAATAACTGGCGCCACTTCAGTGTTGGTATCCAAATTGATTCTCCTGTGAGGGCTGAGCAGCATCACGAAATTGGTAGGATGCTTAGAGATAGACAAATCATGATATAAGTCATTTTGTAGCCAAGGAGGGGATTCAGCTGACTCTTTGTCACTCAGGCGTTGGAGAAATGGATATCACCTTACTAAGGGTTTGATCTACCCTCACTACTTTAGGTTGTGCCTTCAACCAGGGTGAGAGGATCAGTTCTGTAACCCGTGTTGGTGAAGGATATCAAGAGATCCTTCTTTGCACAATTTTCATGAAAACCTTGAGAAAATATGATCAATACAACACAATATAACTCTCACAAGTTGTCACACTAGAGAGTGGAGATGTTTCCTCGACAAGGTTCGGGTTACTAAAGACAATAATTGAAACCTGATTGTCTCTACATATTTTGGCAATGAAATTTGTTAAATCTTTGTGGATTCACAGTACAAACAGGGGTAGTTCATGTAGGATTTATCATTTGAGAAGTTTTTGGTAGGAAGTTAACCAAGATAAAGTTGATTATACCAGATATTTGAGAGCCTTTACAAATATTGGAACACTCACAGACAAAATGCTTCAAAATAGCCAAAATATTCCTTCAACCAGAAGGTGTGTATCAATGGAGGCCTAGAGATGCACGATTTCATACACTCTTCAATAATTCAACACAAAGGCTCGTGTTAAAGACTCAATTAAACGTTGGAAATCCCTGATTAGTCACGCCTAAGATACACTCATAGGCGAACAAACAATCTTTGTCAACACAGTGAAAGAATGATTTTAAATTGTTTATTTCATTACAAGATTAAAGCTCTCCTCATAATGAAATTGCAAATGCCACAATACTACCACGTGGATGAGATCTTGTGTCATTCAGAGGGATTTTAACATAAGATTGCAACAAGTACATGAAAAGCTATTTGAAAACATTCTGAAATAAAAGCAAACACAATTATGTTCATGATCAACACAAATTCATTCAAAGTTCACTAGATTCATCAGCAGGGGAGAGTTTCTTCAACAATCTCAGAGCTTGTCAATGGTTGTACACTTGCAACCATCTTGACATGACTAAATCTACAAACACAGGGAAATAAATAGGTTTCTCAAACGGTCTCTCGGGAAAATGGTTTTTCTCAAACTTTCTCAGAAAAATTAACCCCCACATGCAAGGGTATTCTCATTGCATTTATACAATTTCACTCGCTCACTCGTCCCAAATTTTCCCCCCAAAAGTCTAAATCTTTAAGAGAATATTCCTCTTTACAACATATTGTTTAATCATGTTTATTCCTTTGAAAATATCTTACTTTTTGTTGCTAGGTGGATAAATCATGAACTGATCACGTTTCTTAGTTCCTCAACTATGACCGGGATGCCATGTCATAACTTTTGATCGTCTTTTTAATTATTCTTTTATTTTGTCGTGCAAGAAATCCATTTTTTAATAATTCTCATGTGGCTCCAGATGGCTTGATCTGACAAGCAATCCTTTTCACCTTTGAGAATACACCTTGAGGAATAGATACCTGCATTCGTGCCTCTCAAAAATTAGTGTCCTCACATGGATTATACCACATATCTACGCTGCGAGTCCGAGTCGGCCAAGTGTAAAAAGGAGTCAGCGGAAGCCTTCACATGTCTCATTGGCACAACTGCAAAGGTGGAGTCCAAATGCAGGTTCCTCAAATGAGTGCGGGCCCTCCACGTGCCCAAAACCTGAGAGAGTTGCACCAGTCACTAAAAACCCTGAGCATGGGAAAGTCCAGCAGAAGCTTCCTGGTGTCTGTTCGGCACAACTTCAAAGATGAAGTCTAGAGGCGGGACCTCAAACGAGCGCAGCCTCTCCATGTGCCCTGGGCCCAAGAAAGTTGCCTCGATCGCTGAAAAAATCTCAACATAAAGAGGAGCCAACGAAAGCCCCCGCGTGTCTCTTCGACGCACTTTTGATATGGTGCCCAAAAGCAGAGACCCCAAACAAGCGCGGGCTCTCCACGTGTCTCGGGCCCATAAAAGTTGTACCGACCATTGAAAAAGTTTAAGAACCAGTGGAAGGTGCCACATGCCTAAGGTCCGAGAAAGTTGCATCGGACGCTTGAAAAGTCTAAGTATGGGAAGATCCAGCGAAACTTCCACGTGTCTCTTCGACACTCTTTCAAAAGTAAAATTCAGGGGCTAGTCCCCAAACAAGCGCGGGGCCCTCCACATCTTCAAGGTCAAAGTAAGAAACTTGTTTTGCCACTTCATATTGTTGAATAGCCAATTAGAAATTATCGGAGCCACTGGACCAATTTGGCATTTTTTAAAAATGTAACAAAAGTGACAAGTTCACCAAATAGACCCGTCGTGCCGCGTCCAATTAAAAACGACTATATGTCTGCAAATGTTGGGACAAAAATAACAAAGACACAATCATGGAAAATAAAAAAAGGGAAAAAACCGCCATCTACGACCAAACAACCAACAGGTACTCACGGAAGGAGAAACTACAACCAACACAGAGCTTAACGTAATTCACGCCCATAGAGAAATGTTTAATGACAACACCCTGATAAATACTAAACTTCAAGCATCCACACAGTAAGAAAGAGATTAACTCAAGCCACGCATACTGAAAAAATTAACTGGTCCAAAAGGAGCGAGCTTAAAACCGAGCACCAACACACACCTTAGATTGTAAGTTGATGGGGACAAAACTATGAAGGCGTTACTCCACTCTATTAAGAAGCATAGGGTTTCAAAGCCTAGACCTAGAATAGGGTAGTGACACGATGATCATAAGGTTGTAATTCAAATTGTAAACAAGGCACTAACAAGATGAAGGATACAATAAGTTGTGAGGCAAAAATCACAAGGATTGTTAGAGGTCTAAGAGATTGCAAAACAAAAGTTACTAAGATCAAGAGTCGCACAAAGTAATAACGTAAGAACTAATAAATAAATAATGCAATAGACAAATTTGTGCTACCCAATCTTAATCTATGCATGACCACATCCACAAGCATCTAGATTTGAAATGAAAATAAAAGAATAAGAGGCTAAAAATACACACCCACAAGAAATCACCTTTGGTGCTTTAACTTCCCTCAAGGGTCGACAACACCTTATGAGAGGGTTGATGTGGGGCACCACAAACGAACAAAAGAAGACCTAAGAACGCGCATACTTGAAAATTGCAATAACTCCAAAGGCTTGGTAGACCATAGCAAATGCAACGCATATGATTATAAATCCCAAGTACTAATACTCCAAGTTTTGACTCCAAAAAGGACAAATAAGATCAACTTCAATACCTTCTAAGCTTAGAGGACATTAACAAACACTGACAAACCAATTGAGTGATTGATAAGATTTAGACTTAAGTCTCATTTACTGGGCATAAATAGCCAAACGATAGCACTAACAATTTAAGCTAGCTAGTAGTATGAACCATGATGGATGGCATCAACTATAATTAATTGTTAACCCAATATCTACCATGGCTAGTGTGGATGGCTATGTAAATTTGTTCAATAGACAACATAAATCATAGCCGATACTATTGAAGAAATAATTGCAAACATGGGGGAAGTCCAACAAGCAAATCAAACTTGATGGAAGTTATTCAGAGTGCTAAAGGGAGAAAATGACGAAGGTGTGAATGTGTTCATAGCAAGTGTAAGAATGATCATAAGAGGATGACAAGGTGATATCACAAGGAGGTTGTAAGAGACAACTGTAAGGCATACAAATGACAACTATAAGTGTGACATGTGAAATATGTGATATAATTCAACTACATATCAAAACTCTCTCGGAAGTACCACAATTATGGTTACTCCCCACACTTGACAATGTTCCTAAGATCACCGCCCTAAGAAAACTAATGCACCAGTGAAGGCTGCAAAAAGAAAAAGTTAATAAAGTGATAAATTAGGTGTATTCATCTTCCATCTGAATACAATATTAATGTTTCAGTTTAAACAGTCTTCCATTTGGAAAGATAAATGTGCCCAACATCCAAACTGAATGAGCTGGTCACAAATTGATTGGCAACTTCAACTGCATGGAGAAATGCTTCAACAGTAAAACGAGCAAATTTAAATTTAATTGCATAAATATGAGTCTCGAAATCAGTAAAGGTTTTCATATTTGCTATCCTTTTATACATCAAGTGATGATACAAACACAAATGACTATCTTTTTTTCAGTTGTGTTTTATCATACATCTAGATTGTTATAAAGATAGGCCTGGATACGAGTGGAATTCAGAATACTGCTCTCCCCTTTTTGTCATTTTGGCCGAGGGTATCAATGCATTGGTTTACCTGTTAAGCTTAGCCAGGAACTTATTCAAAAGTGTTGGGTTCTCTCTCATATCTCTCGTGACAAGTAATACACATTCAATGGCTTATTGATCTGATTTAACTTTATACAGACTTACGTTGAGCAAGTAGGCAAATTTTGTAACAGAGCTGATTGATAAAATAGTATGGCTTTCTTCATACAAATATAGCTCTTATTTGGACGGGGTTGGAATCTCTTGAACTGCTACCATAATAAAATAAAGATGATTGAACCCCAGTCAAAT
Source organism: Taxus chinensis (assembly GCA_019776745.2). Classification (NCBI taxonomy): domain Eukaryota; kingdom Viridiplantae; phylum Streptophyta; class Pinopsida; order Cupressales; family Taxaceae; genus Taxus; species Taxus chinensis. The sequence continues at coordinate 39,103,976 of CM034147.1, forward strand.
GTCATCCACATATTGAGGAGTTGGTTGAGTGCTGCCACTTGGCATTTTAGAAAAGTTAAAAGTGACTGAAATCAATCCATGTCAAAGGGAGATATCTCGGATTGGCACTAGAACATATTCAATAGAAGATCTGAATTGCAAGTGTACCTTCTAGAAAACAATGGAATTGCACTGAATTGGATGAATTTTATTGAGTTGTCCAGAAACTCGCAATGCTTAAATGCAGAAAGCTTTTCTCTTGGAGCTTGGGATGAGTAGTGCCATTAGAATCATGCTTTTTCAGTATTCTACAGTATTTTGGTTTTTTCGCTATATAAGACTTGAATAACAAGGTTGTCAGAACAAACATCTCAGATACAGTAAGCTTCTTATATGCAGTACCCATTTGTTTGGCACAGGATCCAGCCACTGAGATTTTCTTCATGCACACTTTGCTAACACATTATATTCATCTTAAGTCATGGAGTATTTTAAATATGATGAACCTAGTGTATCATTTTAATACATTTTTACGCTTCAGCACTTATATACTCTCTTTATAGTATTTAGTGATTGAAAATCCCCAATATGAGATGAGTGACCGACTTAGTGAAAAGTTTTGAGTGGGTAATATGAATTAGAAGAGTTATCTTTAAGTGACTGACTCCGTGAAAAGTTTTAAGTTTCTGTTGGTGCATTGGCATTGGCATTGGCATTAGCATTGCCTTTTAAGTCTTGCTGCACCCAAACCTCATTGTTAGGGGATTCGGGCAGAGGGTCAAAAAGAAAGGAAAAAACCCATCCATTTGACAACTACCTTAAATCTACTCTGAAGAACCACTACAGAATTACTCTACTTTATCTGACTGAGTCCACATAACAAAACAACAGTTAAGAATAACTTTGGATACAAACACATTAGATACGTTTAAGTATTCAAACACAACTTCTGCATGGATCAGTTAGGAGCACATTCTGTCTTATTTTCATTAAAGTCCAATTCCATATAGCCATTTACATTTATTGGCTCTAAGAATCAAATAACAACTATTGGTTCTAAGAATCAAATACCAAACAAGAAAACTCAGATGATTGCAAATTTATAACATGTAACCTCCGATCACCTCAAACCACAGAATGCCACAGTAAAAAGCCTTGCAATACTACTTAATTTAACTAGAAAGCCTACACAATATTATCCAAGCAAAACAGCGTACAAATTTTGGGCAACTATTGATGCCCGTCTAAACTTGTAACAATACAAATACCAAATTCTATGCTTTGGAAAAAAAAAATCATTGATACTGTTGCTAGAAAATGAAAAAGTTGATGTACCATTGACCTCCACAAAAAACAAAAAACAAAAAACGCCCTAATCAAAATACTAACCAGCTTCACAAATTAGACAGTTACTTCCAGGGCATTTTCCAAGCATTTTCCAATTTAAATTTTTAAAAACTTCATAAAACACTGAATCTCGACGTTTTGTAGAAAAGCCAACAAAAAATTCCTGCATCCACAACAGAATAACAATGGTGGTAGAACCCACCAAATCATCAGTAAAGATGTCTAATGATTTTGCTAGGAAACAAACCCTCAGTATACAAACAAAAAACAGTAACAAGCTCAAATCCGCTGGAATTTCTTGCAATTTGCAATTCTAATGAATGAGCTTAGTAGCATAAAAAATAAAATCTGAAAACGACACAACCAGGCACACATACCTTATATGCGGCTGGGGTACATGAAAACTCTGACTCGTCCTCCCTGTCATTTCCAAAAAAATCATAATGTCTAAATTATCGGAAGAAAAAAACAACTGTTATTTAAATAAAGAATGGCTCTTTTAAATTTATGAGCATACCATTGACTTTGGTGGTAAATTTGTCTTGAACTTTGACCGGACAATACCACTGTTGCCATGTGGCCTTGTTACTTTCCCCCAAATGCACCTGTAAAAGGTTCCATTCCTCTTTGTTTTGGCCTTGTAGACATAGGCCATTCTTTTGCCTTGATACCACTCCACTTCCTCTCGTGTGTTCACTCCCTCAATTTGAATGAGAGATGTGTTTGGGTATTGATTTGATTTAGACCTGCTCAAATGGAACATATTAAAAAGATATTATTATTACATTAATTCATCGCATTAATCAGAGAAGCAAATGAGCCTGATGATTAATTCCCCTAGAAACTCTGACCCGACAGCAGTGAAATCCAAATAAAACATTGCTAAGATCGCATAATTTTACGCTATACCTTTTATAACCAAGAATGGTTCCTCGCACGTACAACCTAAATAGAGACAAATATTGTAGTTAGCAAATACATAAATTACCAAGATGAACAGGCCATAATTCTAAATAACTATATGAATATAAAAAGCTTTATAAGACACAGAAGACTTATCACTAAATAAGAAGCACCAATCACTACACATTAAAAACCAAACCTACATCTCGGAGTTCTCAAACAAAATGTGGCTTTGACTGAGCACTCCCAACTGTTTATATCTTGAACATATTTGAGAAAAGAATTGCCAAGTTTTCAAAACTAATTATCAATCTTGTACTGAAAGTTAATACAAATGGAAACTAGACAAGGTAACCATAGCCTGCCAGGGAATTTTTGGGGCAAATGTAGCTAATTGACAATTTTTTGGGAAATATTTTGAAGGCAGGCAAATTAAAAAACAGAAAAAAAAAATAAAAATACATTTAGCTTAATGTCACGAGATCTTATAAAAATAAATGAAAAAATAGCCTAGAGACAGCTGTTATGATTCGGGATTTTCGCAGAAGTATTCCGAACATGAATTTTTCAAGCAGTATTTTGGCATCATCAATCTAACATCTAACAACTGTCACAATGTTCACCAAATTGTCTCTTGACTGGAGTATCCTCCAATGCTTTTGCCTAAACAAGGTATGCATGTGGGTTTGGAGGCAGAGATTTCCCACATCAACCTTCAGAAAACCAGTACTATACAGAGCCAAGAAAAATTCCATATACACCTTCACACGAAATTACAGGAATTGATTACCGGCAGAATCATGAGTTTTGTCTGCAGTCTTTCATGTAAAAGTAAAACCGACCCTAGCCTTTAAAAATATTTAGAGTTTTATAATTCATTATTCAGATAAAAGGTAATGTATAATTGTGGGATTAACTATAAGAACATAAGGCTTATTAATAAGGACGTCATTAATTATTTAACTAATAGATGGTTTTAACCGGTTGTGACTTTATCAACCACTTTATAACGACATCATTCATAATATAATGACAGACACCATTTCCATAGTGTGTGATCCACCTTCCCTTTAATTTGCCCTTGTGCATGTCTTCCAGCATTGGTATCAGAGCGAGATGAGCAAGGAAAGAGAGAAGGGAAGAAGATCAGTCCCATTAGGGCACAAAGTCTGAATCGAAATGAAATCGAGGGCAAAGTCGTAAGAAACGAGGGTCGAAGTAAACAGTCGTGTTTTTCAAAGGTAAATACCAGTCGCAAGTCGTTGCATTTGTGAATATAAAGTTGCGTTTTTCAAAGGAAAATACCGGTCAAAGAACAACCAAATACAGTTCACGAGCCATAAATATACAATTGGGTTTTCACAGTTCCAGTTGCAGTCGTGAATATACAGTCTGCAAGCCATTAAGCCATTAACAAATCTGACCAGCAGGGAACAAGCACAATCGACCCAAATACTCTTTATCTGATCACTTATAAATTTATAATTGTCAGAGTAAATCTAAATCCCACCACAACTCTGAATTTCAGTTTTCTGCTGCTATAAAACCAGAAAATAAGGTCAGTAGCTCTTGACATCAAGACATGCATCTTCTGTTTTAATGCTATCATAAAGATTCAGACCCTTCTGTGATCTCCCATAAACAAATTAAACCCTAATTTTTGATGTAATAATATATGTCTGGGTTTGCACCCGTCAATTGCTTCCATTCTATTTCACTAAACATTATTTAAAACATGTTCATGTCCCTTCTCTTTGATCCTGAATTAAGGTTTCAAACTTTTAGGCAAAAGAATTCCACCAAGGAATAACCATTATTTCAACTGCTCCAAATCCCAAACACCTGTTTGTTGCCTTTTTTTCTAAAATTGTTGCCTTAATGAATGCCAGGAAAAACATTCATGTTATAAAGTTGCCCAATTTCTCTCAATTATGTCGAAGTGTTATAAAATCATTAGGTGTATCTGTCCACCAATATAGGTTGCATTGTCGGAAACCCTGGGATGCAACAGTCTAATTGTGCACATTTTCTTGGATTTTTATTTTTTGTATCAATTACCTGTGCAACACCTTGCTCGAAAACAATAACCAAATCCCTGCTATCAACTAGTTTTGGGCTATTGGCCACTCTGCATGTTTGTTCACTAAAACAAATTGAAGAATATACATCAGTTGCCCCAGTGTAAATGCCAGATTTCTAAATAACGCTTGACAAGTTGATGCCATGATTTGTTGGTGGAATGGTTTTCTACAGAGCCAACTTCAAATCACAACCTCTTCGCCATGGTCAAAGGCCTGGAACTGAACAGGACCTGGTATGTTGAGGATTAAGAAGAGGAGTTTGACAAATTTTCAGCAGCAGAAAGACTATGCTAAAAATCAATTTTAGTGGCAATTAGTATAGATGAGAGAGACCAATTATAAAATTTTGTAATTCTCGAATTGGGATGCAGAATAATTGTGAAGTTCAGTGATCTATTTGAAAGTGAATTTCATAAATAGTCTAAAACCATGTAAACTTGACAAAGATTTCAATCTCCTCATATTACTAGCTTGTTGAGTCAAAGTTAGGATTAAACAGTCATTCAGGAGAACTAGATTTAGAGAATTATCATGTCACAAAACAAACTCTGCATCATATTTTTCTGGGTTACCAGTTAAGGAAGTTATTTTGAGCATCAGGCTTAGTCTATCGTTTACATTGTTTTTCTTAGTCACTGAGTCCAAATAAGCTTGCTACCTAATCTATCAATGGATGTATACAGTCCTGCTTATTAGATTATTATTATTATTATTATTATTATGTGGGACTTTTTTCCCATGTATGATTAAGTCTATGTCAGGATGACCTCAATGAGTAGCCGCTGACATAATGACATTATTTCCTCGTATTTTTGGTAGTAATCACACGGTAAGGGGTTGCTTTAGGGCTTCTCGCCCTCTGGCCTCTTTCCCATTGGCAAGGCATTTGGAGTATGATTTTGTTAGTCCTGTTGATGCCGTTTTTCAGGTGGGAAATGACTTAGAATTTTACACAATGGACATGGCCACCCATGTTCGAGTTTTTATACAAGACAAGACAATTTTACAAGCAACAATGGCGATTCTACTTCGGTACAATCAAGTCATCTAAGCACACCCTTGAGGCATCCATGCAACAGGTGTCATTCTATTGCCTTTTGATGCAGGATTTACCATTTAGGCAGGTTGAGCTAGATATAGGTTTTGTGTTTTCGAATTATTTGGATGTGATCCTTTCCTGTAGGTGGTTAAAAATGACATGGCAGCAGCTACAGAACAAGTTCTAATAACAAAAGAACAAAAACAAAAATCGTTTTCTTCCACAGAAGCCAACATATCTGTAGAGAAGGAGCTTAAAAAAAATCCAACAGATAATGGGCGTTTCGCATTACTTTACCTAACACGTTCTCCTTCTCGGCCCTTCACCATTTTCGCTGGAATCCAGCCGCCCGCCCTTCTTTCTGGCTTTTCTTCTCGCGCTCTAAAACCCTAACAAACATATAACAGCTTTCGTTTTTATCCCAAGGAATTGAAACCCTAATTCCATTTTTCCGGCCCTTTGACTATTGATTATTGGTTATTTGGTTGATATGAAAAAAATGCATAATTTATAAACTAGGTAAGAGCATTTTTAAAAAAAAATTGAAATGCTTCTATTAGTAAATACAAAACTAGCAATGGCACATAAAATGTATACGCGGAAGGTATGCATTAAATAAGTGGAACTTGGGAGATCGAAATAGTGGGAGAGCAAGGGGGGCGAAGAGGAAGGGGTTGACGGAGAAAAGTCAAAGGACAAGGAAAAAATCGTGGGGAACCAATGCAAAACTCTTATTTGCTCAATTGCAAGTTATTTGTGGCAATCATTGGAAGGAGAAATGGGGTGTAGCATGCAAGACATGGAGGAAAGGTATTATAGAGATATCTCATAAGGAAACAAGTATTGTAATAATATTTTCAATGTCAACAGTTGTTATTTATAATTTCAACTCTTATGTTTTCTGGGTAGTTGGAAAATGTAAATGTAAGGGAAATTTTTTTTGCATTAGAAAGGATATTTTAGAGATAAGGATATGTATAATGGACATGGCATCCCAGGGTAGTGATTTCGTGCACATTTTCGATCAAGGAGTCACTTTAGCTATTAGGGTATAGAACAAGGTTTCCCTCATCAATAGTCTTGAAGGCATTATCAAATAATGACCATCGACATAAACTCAACTTCTATTGTTTTAATGTTGTCAATGCATTTGATTGGATGATATTTAATTTGTTAGATCAGACAAAGACACGAAAGGAATGTTGCAAATGAAAAGATGGGAATTAAATATTGACATGTCCCACTCCTATTCCAGGACTCATATCGTTCTACCAAAACAATATATTTTAGTTTTTTTCCATGTTGTCATCTCGAACTCACTTACATTTTTCATTTGAATGCAATATGTGCTTAAAGGGGTCAAAATAAAGAATGTGTAAAATCGAACAAGGTGTGGACAACTACAAGAATACAACAGAATTTGTTCCTTGTTTGTGGCTTGGGAAGAAAAGGTGTGTGTCCTTCATCCATTGGCATGATCTTTACTTTGATTGGTAGGGAGCAAAACCATTCTCAGCCTACATTAGGGATTGTCTGGTGGCCATAGGATGAGGAAAACCATAAAATGGGTTTTCAAATTTTTTATTTTTTATTTTTTTAGCATCGAGGTATTAATTGGATGGAGTTTAATTTGTTAGATAAGACAGACATGAATGAAAAGTTAGAAATAAAAAGGATAATATTAAATACTTACATGCCTCACACCTATTCCATGGCTTAAAATGTCCCATCCTAAAAGGATATCAATTAGAAAACATTTGTTGGGTTAGATAAGAATCACAACTAATGCAAAATTGTTATTTCCTCAACCATGAGCCATTTTTTTCAAGCATTAGAAGAAAGCGAGTGTGGTGTGTAAGGCATAGAGAAAATGTATAATAGATATATCTTAGAAGGAAAGAAGTAGTCGATCAATACTACCAATTGCAACAATTATTCTGTATAATTTCAACCTTTGTGTTTTTTTGGGTAGTTAAATCACATGTATATGTAAGGATAATTAACTTGACAATCTTAAAGATCATTTAGAGACATGGATATGTGTAATGGACCTGGCATCCAAGGGTAATAATTTCATGCACATTTGTGATTAGGGAGTTCCTCTACCTATCCGGGAAACGAATAGGTTTTAGATCATCACCAATATTTATCAAGTTGTCCATGAATGACCACAGACATTAAATGAGATCAGTTATTCTAATGTTTTATATTTTTATGGCATTAAGGCATTGGATTGGATAGAATTTAATCTGTTTTATAAGATGAATACGTGAATGGAAAGTTGGAATTAATAAGGTGGGAATTAAATAACAGTATGTCCCACACCTATTCCACAACTCATATTGTTCCCACCAAAATAATCTTTGTTATTTGTGCTCCACATTTTTGTTAGACAAGGATAAAGCTTTTTTGATTGGGATCCTACTCAGGTACAAAAGGCCAAGAGCAAAGATAAAATAATGAAGACCAAAAGAGACTACATGGAAACGAATAGCCAAGTTGCAACAACAACACAACAACACGGCATAACCATGCAGGTCAAACAACCACAAAGTTTAAGAAAAACCCAACAAAAACAAAGGTCAAAATACATATAAGAGATTAAGAGGTTGACCTGTTTATCAAATGAGATGGAACTAAATCCTTCCTAAAAGGACCAATTTTCTAATTATGGGCAATTGTCCAGCTACCCATGTCATCATCAATATCGTATTTAGGCTCGCATGGGATAGTTCTACTTCAAGAGAGTTAATTGGCTTAAGATTCATCAAAGAAGGAAAAGAGGAAGTAATCTCCTTGAACACCTTAGGTGAGCTTAGATTCGTCAAGGACTTGGGGATCTCATCATAAATCAGGGTGTTAACTGCCAAAGAGGGGCTTTTGATAGAAGGAAGCGAGGATGGTTCTAAAGTAGAATCTAAAGTAGCACCAACACTGAGGTGTTTGGGAAAAGATTTAATCCATCGAGTAGGTTTAGTTCCATTATGCTTAGAGAATATGCGGTCCACAATCAAGTAACCGGATTTGAAGCGTCTATGACAACGAAAAGGAAAACCCTCACAATCTAGTTGTTAAGCCCAAGTTCTACTTCCGATCTGCAGATTAATCTCAATACATAGGTCTTAAGAATGGTCAGTGTCCACCAAAATATCAACAAAGGTGGTATGGAAGTGTTGGGTGGATCCCCCATCCGATTTAACATAAGCTCCTAAGCGATTTGCAATGGCTTTAAAACAATGGACATTCTAGAATTGAATAGGAAGATCTGAGAGTCTAACCTAAACATGTTGGGATTTAAAGGAGTCTTTCGATGGGTCAAATGAAGGGTACCATGGTTTAAACATTAGACCATGCTTCCCCAAACCCAATATTGATTAAGAAAATATTGAAATAAATATATGCTAAATCTAAATTAGGTAACAATGCAATGATATAAACAATTAAGTACATATTTGACCTAAACAATAAACTAGATAAAAAATGAAACCCTAGGTGCAAGAGACAGAATAAGAGACTTAACTAATTCACAGTGATGTCGAAGTTGTGTTGAGCTGAAAAAATGATGGAACAAGGACTCAAAGCGTCATAAAATAACCTAGAAAAATGTAAGAGTGTCAAAAATGTCAAGACTTGGGCACCTATGTAGTGTCAAGGGCGTTTGGGGCATCAGAGACCTTCTCTAGGCACATGTGACTGCTCAGAAGCTTGAAACTTTGTTTCACATGGCTGCAAGATGTTTGTTGGATGTCACCTTTAGTCGCATGTATATCGTTGCACTTCATTGTTATTCGCTTGAAACCTGCAATAAAAAAGAAGCACCTGTAAAACCCCAAAACACATCAAATCCTAAAAAATAAAAAAGATACAAATGGGGAGTTCGACTGATCCCGGCGGTCACCTGACCGAGTGAGCTTACGATACATGCACTGCACTACATTTCATACTCCATGTAGTTCTACTTGTGTGTGTGTGTGTAGAATTGTGTCATAGGTGGCTCTTGTGCGAGTCGCACTTGATAGCGAGCAATATCAAGATGTAGAAAATGTAGATAGATGTTTGCATGGAAAAATGAACTTCCCCTCCTATGAAGTGTATGCAAAAAGAATGCAATCCCTTTCCGTTGTGTGGATGTTATATGGATGCTTAAATGCTCTTAGGCAGTGATAGTAGATGCTTAGTACTTGGTCCTTTATTATGATAACATAGCTTTGTATTTATATGATTCCCTTGGTTGAATTTCATAATTAACCACTAAAAGGCTGACTAGTAATAAATAAATATGCCCGACAGCTAGAAAGGACCCAAAAATATGTGAGCAAACTACAAAGAGGTCGGGGCGCCCAAAGGGAACAAGGGCACCTGGGTGTTGGCGTCCTAGTTGGGCGCTGGTGTCTAGACTCATAAAAGCTAAAATAACGAGAGACATACTGGGCAAGAAGGTGTGTAAGACCAAAAAGGACAACAAAAAGCAAGCAAAGAGGCCAAATATAGTGATCAATTAGTACTTTTCTCATTTAGGAATCATATGAATAGTGGTATGTGATCAAGACTATATAAATACCCAAAGTGTGTGATTTAGTGTCTTCAAATATTAGTTGTCGATAATATCTTTATCTTCAAATAATTCAAAAGTAGCACTGAAAAATGCTCTAGAACAGGGGTAAAGTTCAATCTTAGCATTGATAATTGGGCTCCAGCTTTGGGATATCTAGTCATGTAACTGAGAAAGTTTAGGCCAAAAATATTTAAAACAGAAAATGAGGGGGGTCTTAGATAGTTTATCCTCTACATCATGCACCTTATGGAGCTGATCCTCCTAAAAAGTAAGGGACGTTGTAGTAACTGTAGGCTTGAAATGTGGACCACCATGTGGCCCCCTAATGGCTTTGAGCTTCCATGAAACCACCTTACTGAAGGATCTACCATTGTTGTCATCCCTAATATTAGTTACAACAGCCCCAGTACCATCTACCCTATCTCAGTTAATCTGACCCCTATTCCAATCGTACCCTATGTAGGTGTCAATGACACGGTAGGAACAAAAGTATGGCAAATACGAACAACCCGAGGGATGACATTTTTAGTCTCAGAAGGAGCTGCCACCACAACTAGTCCCTTCACAAAGATGATATTTCCCCCTCTGGCATCCTCAGCAGGAAAAGAACAAAAGCAATTTGGGTTCATGCTCTCTTTCAACCAATGAGGGCTCATACCACCCTTGCTCAAACCATCGCCAAAATGGTTTTCTCCATTACAATGGTCCTTGTAGTTTTGTTTAGGGTTTTCTTTAGGGCTCACATAAGTCATCGCAATGGAAATTTAATTTAATTTTTGTGCTCCACATTATATCTTCAAGTTGTTTTCATTTTTCAGGTGAGTGCAATTTATGCTTAAATGAGTCAAAATAAAAAATGGGGAAAATCCAATAAGTCCTAGGTTGGAAACCCAACCACCTGAATGCAAAGTGATGAAAACCATAAAATCGGATTTGTTATTTTTGTGTTTTTTTCGGTGTCAAGGTTATCTATTGGATGGATTTTAATTTGTTAGATAACATGAATACATGAATGGAAAGTTGGAAATAAAAAGGTGGGAATTAAATACCTACGTGTCTCACGCCTATTCCATGGCTCAGATTGCTTGAACCTTGAAGGATTTCGATTGGATGACATTAAATTATTTATATAAGATGAAGACATGAATGGAAAGTTAGAAATAAATTGTTGGGAATTAAATACCTGCATGTCCCACACATATGTTGCAACTCATATTATTCCTAACAAAGCAATATCTTCCATTTATTCTCCGCATTATCATCTTTATCTCGCTCGAGTTTATCACGTTTGTGCAATTTTCCCTTAAAAGGGTCAAAATAAGAAATATGGAAAATCCAATAGCTTTTAGGCTCGAAATTGAGCCACCCGAAAACAATAGACCTTTTTCCATCGTAGTCTAGGAATAAATAGTGTCTATGTCCTATATCAACGGGCGGTATCTATACTTTGATCAGAATGGAGCAAAATCATTCTTGGCAAGTGTCAAGGGTTTATTAGTGGCAGGAATATGACAATAACCATAAAATGGGCTTTATTATCTTTATATTTAATTTTTTTGGTAGTAAGGTGATTAAGCAAAATATGAATAAATATGCTATGAAAATGCTTAATTTGATTGTTATTGTACTAGTAAATGAATAATCAATTAAGTACATAAATTAACCCAAGCAAACTAAGCTAGAAAATATGAAACCCTAAGTGTAAAAAGGAGTTAGAAAAGCTTAGTTGATTCGCAAAAATCCCAAAATTGCATAGATTTGGAAAATTGGAAAATCCGAACCACACACTATTGCAACGAAGCTCAAAAAAATGCAGATCTAGAAAAACACGCTGGACAGGGGCGCCCATAATGCCACATACTGGGAATGGGCACCTATGATTGCAAAAATTCTCAGAAAACCATCTTTGAATGGTCGCAAGGTGTTTGACGTCCTTCGCCTTTGGTTGTTAGTATGTCACACAATGTTTGTTGAGGTCGTTGGGAACCTGCAATGAAATAATGACCTACAAAACCCTCAAATAAACATCAAATTCTAAAAAATAAAGATGCAAAATGAGGGATCGGACTGTCCTTGGCTGTCAAAAAAGTGATCTTACGATTGAGCACTACACTACATTTCAGACCCAATGTAGTTTTATGTGTGTGTGTGCGGAATTGTGCTCTAGGTGGATCTTGTGCATGTCACACTTGATAGTGAGAAAAGTAGCTAGACGCAAAGAAATGTAATAGATGTGTACATGGAATAGAATAGACTCCCATCCTATGAAGTGGATGTAAAATAATATAGTCCCTTGCCCTTGAATGGATGCTTGAATGCTCTTGAATGGCCTTTGGATGCAACCTTAGGTGGTGATAGCTAATGCTTAGTGTTTAGTCCTTTATTGTGATCACATAACTTTATATTTATATGATTCTCTTGCTTGAATTTTGTAATTAACCCCAAAAAGGCCGACTACCAAAAATATAAGATGCTCAAACGGCTAGAAAGGACCCAAAAGATGTGAGTAAAGTATAAAAAGGTCAGGGGCGCCCAGAGGGCACGGGAGCGCCTAACGCGGGTGTCTTGGTTGGGCACTGGTGTCCAAAATGAGAAATGTCGAGGTATGAAAATACAAACTGAGCTATAAAGAGTATAACACCAAAAGTAGCAATAGAAAGAAAGCAAATATGACCAAAGACATGGGTTAATTAATACTTTTCTTACTTAGGAATCATACTAATAGTAGTATGTAATCAAGACTAGATAATTACCCAAAGTGCGTGATTTTGTGTCTGCACAAGGTTATCAAATGGATGATGTTTAATTTGTTAGAAAAGATAGAGACATGAATGGACAATTTAAAATCAAGAGGTGGGAATTATATACATGCATTTCCCACACCTATTCCAAGGCCTAAAGTGTATAAACCCAAAAAATATATGTTATCTGTGCTTGACTTTATCATCTCAATCTCACTTGCATTATTCACATGAGTGAAATATGAGCTTAAAGGGGACACAATTTTAAAAAAAGAAGAAAATACAATAGCTCCATGGTCTGAAGCCCAACCACACTGCTCGTTTTTTGTAGTATTTTATAGGCCCCCTTTTCAGTTTTAAACTTGAATAATTGCATGGAAACATTGGATGCATAAGTAATTGACAATAATTGAGCCCCTCCAATGAATGGCCATAAAAGTGACAAGTAGATTTTATCTACTAATTGAATTTTACTATTTTTTAATTTATAAATTTTTATGATGTCAATGTCATTGATAGGACGACGTTTAATAAAATGCTTGCATGTACTAGACTTATGTGACAAGTAGATTTTATCTTCCTATCTTTTTTATTTTTTGATTTATTGCGTTTACGGCATAAAGGACATCGATTGGATGACATTTAATATGGAAAAAAGATGCACACATGAAAGGAATGCTAGAAATATTAAGGTGCAAATTAAATACCTAAATGCCCCACACCTATTCCACAACTCAAAATTTTCCTGCCTAAAGAATATATGATATATGTGATCCACTTTATATCTTGATCTCGCTCGCAGTGTTCATACGAGTGCAATTTATACTCAAAGGGGCCAAAATATAAATGGAGAAAATTCAATAGATTCCACCTTCAAAATCCAAAAGGGCTTTGCTAGATTCTTTTTATTTAATATTTCTTTTGTGTGTGTGTTATCAATTAGACAGAGTTTACTTTGGTAGAAAAGACAGCCATGAATGTAAAGTTGAAAATAAAAAGTCGAGAATTAAATACCTACATGGCCCATACCTATTCCATGACGTAGAGTGTATCAACCTAAAAAATATCTACTACTAATGCTCCACTTTATTGTCTCAATCTCACTTACATTATTCACATGAGTGAATATCTTCTTAAAGTGGCCAAAATAGAAAAAAGGAAAAAATGAATAGGTTCAAGTTTTGAAGCCCAACTAAACTGCGTGCTTTTTGATGTAGTTTGTAGGCCACCTTTTTAGTTTTAAGCTTGAGTAATTGCAAGGAAACATGCGATGCATGAACAATCAACGATAATTGAACGCCTCCAATGGTTTTTCATACGAGCAATAAATATAATTTATCTTCCAATCGAATTTCGCTATTTTTTATTTATTATTCTTAGAGTGTCAAGGCCATCGATTGGATGACGTTGAATGTGGTAGATAAGGCATTTACATGAATAGAACGGTGGATGTGAAAGGCGCATATAAAGGATCCAAGTTGCATGCAAACCAAATAGAAGAAACACGCTAATTTTTTTATAAAACATTTTAAAAGTCTTTCATGAGTAGACATTAAAAAAATGTTAAAAAAAAAAGCTTTTTCTATCAAAGTGTGTTTGTTTGGCATGAAATCCTTTTATTAAGCATGAGTGTGTTTGTTTGGCTGCTTGACACGTAATATTGATCTAGGGGTTTTAATTTTGTAATCGATTCTTTGCAAGCCTGAAGCCATGTAACTCGAGGATTTAAGTTGACCTCATTTTAAATCATTTATTATATGACACAAAGACTAATTTCTTGTTTAGAAAAGATGGAGCACTTGGTTAAATTTTGTCTGTCTCTTAAGTCTATGGAAGGAAATATTTATATACAGAAAAGTATCAAAGTATAATTATTTACTGATTCGGGCAATCACGAAAACAGAAGCACGTGGAAGAAGATGACAGACCTATTAGCTAGCAATCGCATGTGTTTCATGAGATGTGAACGCCGAACGGTATATGTTATTTGTTTTAGAGGTATAATTATTACTTTTGTAGTTGATGTTGATTAGGGGTGTGATTGATTTTGTAAGTGTAGAAATATAGATGGGCCACTTAATTTTAAGGTTATTTTTACATTTCAAACTCGTTAAAAATTCGTACATGAATATATTTGATACTGTTTTCGATAGTTAATTTATTTTATAGTTGATGTTGTATGTATTTAATTCATGTTTATTAGTTGTGCATCAGTTGTTCGATTGGTGTTTTGTTGGAAAAACATTTATTGTACAGTTGATAATGTGTGTGATTGATAGTTGTAGTGTAGGAATTTAATTGAAACATTACATTGAAATGTTCTATGTGTACATTTAATTCTGTTACAGATTCGTACAATTAAAGTTGCATATCATATTTCAAAACATCAAATAAATGTAGATCTACATGCACATAATGAGACATGTATACATTTACAGTATTTATATCATGAATGGTAGCCTTTAGTGGGCAATTTTAGTTTTAATAAACATGATTACATTTGATATCCCTTGAACAACAATGCTGCTTTGGATATAAGAAGTGTTGAGTATAGTAGTGGTGGAGGTGCTATCAAAGCAGAGGGTAGCTTTTACGACAGGTTGAGTGATAGTAGTCTTGACTCCTCCTTTCTTCTTGTTCTAAGTGTTGTTACGTACGCCATTTTTAAGTATCTCTCGAATGAAAAAGTAGGTGAAATACGCAGATTTGCAAGCGAGGGAACTCTGGAGAAAGCTGTGAATATCAGACCTTGCCTTTCAGTGGTTCCAATGTCGATGGTTGCTCTATGTAAAGTAAGTCCCTGCCACTTGTGGATAGTTAATCCCCAAGCCATTTTAATCGGCAATCATCTTCGATTCCCTCTTGAAATAGGGGGTATGGGAATATGTAATGGGTTGGAGGGATCCCAACATGGGACGTTGTATCTATCAAATTTGACAACGACAAATAAAGGTAATATTTGTGGTTGCATTGATGCGTCGTAGATAATGTCGGTGATTATTCATGTGGCACCATTCACGAGGCCTACGTCAACCCATAGATTTGCAACCAGTGTTACAAAATTGGGCAAGGAAGCTTTGGAAGAGTGTATCAGGGTAATTTGAAAGATAAAGAATTGACTATAAAGAAACTAAAAGGTAGAGGCAAAGACATCAAGAAATTAGTTGAGAATGAAGTCAACACGAGGTTGGGCACCAATGTTGAGAATGGACCTTGGGGAGGACAAGTGCAGTATCTGAAATGTGGGGTCCTCCCACTGAATCGATTACGTGTTGCAACAAGTTTCTGTAGCTTGGTGAGATTGAAGTCAATTTCTGCCGGAATAGAGCCCAAAAACTAATTGATTTCCAACCCAATGGTTTGCAACTTGGTATAGTTCAAGAGAATGGAAAAAACATCTCCCTTCAGATTGTTATTGCTAAACGTCAGTTGTTGTAGGCAACCCAACATTCCTAATTCCTGGGGTACCATTCCGCTTAATTAGCTGTCTTCTATTTGAAGAAAATTAAGCGTTGAAATATTTCCTATGGATTTTGGGATGCTGTCATTTAGCTGATTGATGGACAGGTCCACCAGTCGCAATTTGGCTAGCTTATGGCCTACATCCTTTGGAATTGTCCCCACAAACTTGTTGTGATATAGATTCAACTTTCAATTATGTACAAGTCATGAGAGAATATAGAATGGACCCTCCTAGGTTGTTATTATCTAGTGACAGTTCTCGTAGTTGGGAAAGTGAACCCAATTCTTGTGGAATATAGCCATACAATGAATTAGAAGATATATTTAACTCCTTCATGAAAGAAAAGTTTCCTAGCGCCTTTGGAATGACACCTGTAAGGATATTGTTCTTCAACTTGAGCTCTCTCAGTTTCCATAGTTGACCAATCTCTTCCGGGATACTACCATTGAGTTTGTTGGAATTTAGAAGCAGATGTTCTAATCCGGTCAGTGTTGTTAATATCTCAGATGGAATTCGTCCCTCAAGTGTATTATTAGACAACGACAAGTGATGCAATTTTGTGCAGTTATCCAGAGAATTGGGAATTTGTCCAGAAAGCAAGTTATTTTTTAGATTGAGCACTATTAAACACCTGAGAGCACCTAGTAAATAGAAATAATAAGATAAGCTAATTATTCCCTATAAAATAGAAACAATTGAGATAAACTAATCACGTCCATATTTATTGTATAACCAATTTCATCAACTGTATCAGGCCCACAAATCAACCATTTGTTTGCTTATGAGTTGATTATCATCATTTTCATTTACTTCTTTAATTTTAAACCAAGGATATTTGGGACGGAAACACAGCGTTGCTTATAGGCAATCATCCAGATCACAAGAGAGAGTATCATTTATCATATATGTAGCTGACTATCTCATGCAAAATTCAAAAGCAACTTTACATATGAAACACCAAGTTACCAACCAGTGCTTGACAAAACATGCTCTCACAATGTTGATAAAACAACTCAGATTCATGTTTGTCAATTACATGATCTCGCAATGCTAATAATACAACTCAGATTCATGTATGTCAATTATATGATCTCGCAATGTTGATAATACAACTTAGATTTATGTCTGTCAATTAAATGAATATGCTACAGATACAGTATGGCGCTTGGAGCATAACTTACCAATCTAGAAGAAATGTCTGAAACATCAATCTGACTTCTCGTGCTTCCACTGTTGTTTTCTTCTATTTCTTGTGTCTATATATTCTTTGCATCACTCTAAATTCCTGAATCTCCTTTTGATCTTCCTTTTTATGTGTGCGTATACTTTCTTTTCTAGCATTTGTAATTTATTATTGATCTCCCTTTTTCTATTTTCAGCTCACCCTAATTAAAAACAAAAGTTAAAATTGTTAATTATTATAAACAAAATTATTAAAAATAAAAGTTAAAATTGTTGTTAATTAAAAACAAAAAGCTAAAATTGTTAATTATTAGAAACAAAATTATTAAAAATAGTAGAGATTTCTATTTTCAGCTCAACCTAATTAAAAACAAAAGCTAAAATTGTTAATTATTAGAAACAAAATTATTTAAAATAAAAGCTAAAATTGTTGTTAATTAAAAACAAAAGCTAAAATTGTTAATTATTAGAAACAAAATTATTAAAAATAGTAGAGATTCTATTTTATTAATTAAAAACAAAAGCTCAAAATTATTAAAAATAGTAGAGATTTATATTTTCAGCTCAACGTAATTAAAAACAAAAGCTAAAATTGTTAATTATTAGAAACCAAATTATTTTAAAAAAAAGCTAAAATTGTTGTTAATTAAAAACAAAAGCTAAAATTGTTAATTATTAGAAACAAAATTATTAAAAATAATAGAGAAAAGCTAAAATAGGGAGGAAAAGCACAAACGTCGTTAAACCGTCAAATCTACCAGAGTTGTAGAAATGTCCGCAGGTGCCTTTCCCATAGGGGGACGCCTTTGGCGTAACTAGCAATTGCACATGAGTTGCAAATTATGCCGGAGAGTGAATTTGCTTACCCTCTGAAAAGGCATTCTTATCAATGCAGGTCTGCAATATTTGCAGGTATGTAGAGGAGTCTACAACGGGGTTTTGTGTAGTAAAGAGAATGTACTGTAGCACCTCCTTTAAGCGACACTCTTTACAGAGTGCTTTGAGATTGTGATTGAAATGGGAAATGGAAGACATAATATGATTAAAACGGGCTTACTGAGTTCTCTGCCAAGAATATGAAATTAGTTAAATCATTATTAGAACTGTTAATTTGTTGAGGGAGAAATTCAACTTCATTTGATGCAGACGTTGAACTGGAATCTGTGTGGGCCTGATTTTTTATCTGAGCACATGAATTGGTACTATTGTAGCTAAGTTCAAGAGCAAGATTGCTTTCTGGATATTTGTTCGAATTACATTCCAAAGAATTCTGCCTCCCCCAAAATTTCCCAAACTAATCACTCCATTGTTGTAAATTTTATCTTCCATCACCGATACTAAGGCTTAACCAAGTCAACGATAATACTTTTTTCAATCCCAAGAGCACCCAACGAAGTCATTTCCTTCGTTGCCAAGCAAACCAAATAAACGTACTTAAATTTTCCCTGCAATGGCGTGGCCTATAGCACCAACCTAAATTTTTACGCTCAAATTAAAAAGAAGCCAGAACCTTGGTTGAAGCTGCTGCACAATAAAAGAATTACAGCAAGGCGTCATATAAGCTTTATATTCGTCATGCACGCAAGTTTGGGTTAGGCGAATAACAAGATTACCCATAAAATGTTGATGACTTTTCACTGTTCATGAAGTGATAGGTAAAATGCAGGAGGAACAGTGTGGCGGAAATTGACTATTGGAAAAGGTCACCAGAGTTTGACACTTTCCAGCAGGGGCATCTTCAAAGGTGGACGCCTTCCGGTGAATTAGTACGTGAAAAGAACATTAGCAACCCTGATCTGAAAGCTCGTTAATTGTTGGATTCTTTGAAAACATACCATTTGATATAACATTGATACGGTAAGTCACATATTGTTAGATTTTGCAAGCCTCCACCCCCTTATTCTCATTTGAAGAACACATTCGGCATAATTACAAAGCCCAAATCAATAAACAATTACAACCATGGTCAAGCCATAAGACCAATTGTACAAAACACTACAAGTCACAGTGTGATAAGTTTGAATTGTTATCCGAGATCATTGGCACTGAGCACTCCACACAAGCATTCCTTAATCTTTTCGAGAGTGACCCACTCCTTCAGAGTCTTAACAAAGAAGTTATATAGTTGCATCCAAAGAGAGGAAGAAATTTGAGTTTGTTGAATAACTAAAGCGGTACATTTCCTAGCGAACTATTGTTGGCAACGGTTTTTCTATATGTGAAAGAGGATAATCAGACGACAAGTGTTCTAGATGGCCGTGAGGATGGAGGTGGATCAAATTCCAAGCAAGGCATTTTTCTTATTAAAATTGCAATGAAAGAGGTCTGGATTAGAGGTTCAGAGATAATCCCAAAGTTGAGCAGCATATGGGCAGTGCCATAAGAGATGTGGAATACTTTCAAGGGCTGAACAAAAGATACAATCGATGGTAGCAAGACCAAGCTTAGCTAGGGTGAGGCCAATGGGAAGCTTCATATGGAGAATCGACCATCCCAAAAGTTGGCATTTTGCCTCAGCTTGGGTCTGCAATATCGTGTACACCATATGTTGTCATTGAGAGGTGGAAAAGGACATAGACCACTTGTGGTTGAGGGAGTCTTCAAGTGGCAATTGGGTCTAAATCAAGCAATACAAAATTCTTGGCATGACAGTGCTGATGGTAGCCAAGGTTAGCCAACACCAATCCTTCCAAAGAGTCAAAGGATTATCCATGACTTTGAGAAGGACCTCAGGCGAGATCGATGATAAAATTGTGGAATAAACATTTTCAAGTTTAATGTGCAGGTTGAACTTTTGGCACGACAGTGGCCAAGAGAGTCAATTGCCAGTGTTCTTGTCCCAAATGTCTTTAATTATAATGATGCCTTTTTTGCTAAGTATTTTGCTTTGAAGTCAAGTTGGACAACAAGCGAAAGGTTGTTGGATTGAATAACCTGAATCGACCATAGGTTGGATGAAGGAATAGTTAATCCATATCGGAGCAATTGGTGGCATCATTGAAGAAACAGAGCCATAACCTATCACGTTGTCCGATTGCACCTAAATGGAAATGAACCAGAAATATCAAAATAGGCTACATTTAAGAGTTTATCTTCCCGCGAGGTACGAATCCACATGCTTTTGTAAGAGGCTTTTCGGATTCATTCCCTCACAAGAATCTTCTAAGGCTCAGAACCTTGAGTGGCTCTTGCCACCCACTTCACTGCAAGGCATTTCACTTGTTGCAGTGGATTAATTATTATGAGTCCACCCCACAGACTTAGGCTGAGTGCAAAGTGTCCAAGAGATGGCAGTAATCCCCTTATTTCCAGAATTGTTACTCTAAAGGAAGTTGTGAACCAGCTTCATGAGCTTGTCATATGCAGATTTGGAGTGAAGCCAATAAGAGGAATAATATGCATGACTAGCTAGAAAAATGTGATTAATAACCAGCAGCTTGACAACAAGAGAGAAATTTACACAACCAATTATCAATCTTCTTTTGAATTTTATCAAGCACCCAATCCCACATATCTCGAGAAGATAAGTGAATGCTAAAAGGGATACCCAGGTAACGAGTGATCTTCCCATGGGGAATGATAGCCCAAGTTGGATGAATCCATGATATATTTAGATCACTTTTAATGTATATCACTTCCGTTTTATGGATGCTTAGCTTGGAGTCAGACATATCACAATAAATATCAAGAATTTCCTAGGCATTATCAATCTCTACTTCATCATTTTGCAAAAAAAGTAGAGAGCTATTAGCAAAATGAGAGTTAAGAGAATAAGAATCTTGAGGAAGAGAAATTCCATTTAGATCTCCTTGATGGTGTGCTCGTTGGAGCATATACCCAAGAGCATCGACAACCGCCACACACTAGAAAGGAGCAAGTGGGCAGCCCTGTCGAATGGATCGTTGGAGGTCAAAGGGCGTTGTGAGGCTACCATTAATCATAACTCGAGCACATGCTTTGGAAAAAAACATTTGAATTCGATGTCTAAAGCGGGGCCCAAATCCCAGCCACTCGAGCATTTTGAGGATAAAACGCCATCGGATGCGGTCATAAGATTTTTAGAAAACAATTTTGACCAAAATTGCATCCTGATCTGTATCTCCAACCCATTGAGTAATTTCCGAAGCATAAATGATATTATCCAATATAAACTTGCCTTGTAAGAAACCAGTTTGTTCTAGCCAAAAAATGTCTTGGGAAATCAATTTAAACTTCATAACAATAGCCTTTATATGAAACATTGAGAAGAGTAATAGAGCATCAACCACATATATGATTTTTATTTCCATCTTTGGGAATAGCTTTAATCAGGCCATGGTTAATGATAGCCCCCAATGATCCATCATCCTTCACTTCCTTATAAACATGAAACAAGTCCATCTTGAGAGTGGGCCATAGAGCATGGAAAAATTTAGTAGGAAGACCATCCATGCTAGGAGCCTTCTTCGAATGCATTGCCCAAAGCGTTGTCTCTAAATCAGCAACAGTGAGATGTTGCTCAAGGAGTTGACTAGATTCCTGATTTAATTTACACAAGATACATCCATTCTTCAAGAAATGATTCATACTCTTCAAGATTACGTTCTTTCTAAAACAACTTACTATAATGTTGAAAAAACTCCCTTGATGTCATCAATCGAGTGAGATTCCATCCCATCTTTGGAAATGATATGTGGGGTATGTTCATGTCTTTGTTTATGCTGTAGGTATTTGAAAAAATACTTAGAGTTGTGGTCACCATGTTGAATCCAAAACAAGCGAGCCCTCATGTGAGCACCTTGACACCTATAACTTTCTTATTTTCTTAAGTCATTTTCCCACGCTTCAGCGACTAGTTCACATGGTCTAATAATCAGATGGGATTTCAAAGGAGGCTCAGCAGGCTTGACCAGTTCTATGTCAACTCCTTTATCAAACCTCACATTTTATTTCCAAGCCAATGACATTTTTCTCTCTTATCACTCCCCCATTTCTTGCACTTTCAGTCTAAATCCTTCCTCTTCTCTCCGCACCCATCTTCGTTTCAAACTTAATATTTCTCATCTCTCTTCACCTCAGTACATTGGTCAAATCTCAACAGTTTGGTAGCTGCAGCCCCGTCCTAATGCTTCCACAGGCTCGATTTTATGGTGGGAAGCAGATGTGGCTAGAACTGTGAAGTTCCTTCTTGGATATGGTAAGCTTATGTCCAAGGAGAGACGAAAAAAAGAAAACAACCTCAAGCATGAGCTTAGTCATCAACGTCTTGCTCTTGAGGCAAACTAAGAGCAATTGTTACAAAGATATCCTCGTAGATATTAAAGGTAGTACGAATAAATGTCTTCATTAAAAATGGGATAAATAAATTATAATATTAATGTATTTTTAATGTTACGTGGATTAAGATTAATAACTTCATTATCTTCTTCATAATTTTTTCTCTGATTTGTGATAGATTGTCTTAATCTAGGTACACCATTATGTTGGACTTGAAAAATATTTCTACGAAAAAGGGCTCCAAACTCAATTGTATGGCCAAGATATTAAAAAAATTCAATTGATTTATCCAAGCAAGAAGTTGCTTATTATATGTTAAAGTATAACATAACATAACATATCTATGTTGGATAAATCTATGTTAAAGTATAATGTAACATAACATATCCATTTTGGATAAATCTATGTAAAAGATGTCGAGTGATATCATTCTCTTATACCAAATTTGTGATGTAAATAGAATACACGCCTTGAGAATGATTTTTCTCGACATCTTTTTTATGGATTTATCCAAGATAAATATGCTAATTTTATGTAAATTTTGTTTATGATGATATTTTAATGAAGAAATTTTTCTTCAAAGAAAGGATAAATATACCATAAGTTGATATTAGGTGCATGAATAATTGACCTTTACCTTAAAATTAATGTATCATCCTCACCTATAACCCTTTCCATAAAATTTAGTTTTTATTATGTACTTCACTATATTTATAAATTTAATTTTATGTACATTATTTATATAAATTTCATTTATGGTGATTGTACCAAAGAGTTTTTGCTTTCCAACTTTAACTTAATAAAATGAAATAACAAAAACAAACTGACCTCGGAAGACGGCAGGGTTTACTGATACCCACGATGATGGATGATGATGCTCATTGAATAAAGCTCCTTCTTCTTACGTCGACAAAGAAACCTGTAGATCAAAGACAACTGCACAAAATAGATTACATAAATGGATGAATGAGTTGCTCGATAAAGGCCAATTCCATGAATCCAAAGGGACTTCCCTAGAGGATGTCAGCTCACTTCGATACAATTAAGTAACTTGACAAAGATAATGATAAAGATACATAAATGACGAAGATAGATAATTGATAAGAAACTTTAGAACTCGAGGTCGAATGGCAAGTCCTGTGTAGCTTCAAATGTGGCCCAGGCAAGGGTAGATGCAATCTGGATAGACTCAAAGTAATCGTACCAAAATTCATCTATTTCTTGTTGGATCTTGTGGGGGAACTTGATCTGATCCTCAATGTTGTCAATGTCGGGGGCAAATCAAATTGCACACAATGTACGTTCGAGAAGGATGTTGTACTTTTCCCAAAAGAAGGGTTGTTGAATAATAGGAAGATCATAGATGTTTGTGATAGGATGGGACTTGTCAGGTATTGCCATCTAAAGTAAAGCCATGCTTGCAGAGGACAAGTTAAATCCAAAATATTGATAAAAATTAATAATAAACTGATGAATTGATGAACATATGCAAATTGACAGAGATCGCTAGTGATTTAGAGGAATCGTTAGTGATTAGACATAATCGTAGGTGATTCAAGTGATTGATGGCGATTACTGTGAAAACAATAAACTTTGATAAAAATGATAAACAAAGCTTTTCAATGATGATTTTTTATTGTTTTTTTATGTCTTTATGAAATGTAAATGGTGAAATAACACATAGAAATACCTCTTGAGGTGGGAGTAGGTTGAAAGATGCCTCCAAACGCCAGATGGAGCTGATTGAAGTTGATGGCCAGTCGTTGATCTTATTAGGGAATGATTGATGAAAAGACTATCAAAATGATGTGTATCTAAGAGTTAAAAGGTTGATATAGGTCCTTGATTATCTCTAGAATGACTTAGATTCATTGTTGGGTCAAAGATAAAGTGCAAGGGTGAGTAAAAGATTTCTGAAGATCCCTTAGAGAGGAACAAAAACTTTTATTTATAATCGCTAGCAATTAGGTAGAATCGCCAGCGATCTGGGATTTTCAGGAAAACATTTAGGAAATGGTTGAAACCACTTCCTAAATGGGGTTTTCAGGTAAATAACGAGGGATAATGGTTGGGAGGAGGTTATGGATGAGTTGGGGAGGTTATGATGTTAGAGTAAAATAGGTTTCAGGTGGTTTAGAGGTTTTGAGTGGTTTTAAAGAGGTTTTGGTGGTTTGGGATGGGTAAATAGTAATTTCTGAGGGGGTAAAATTTGATTTTACTAGATGAGGAGGAAGTGACTTAGGATAATGACATAATGATAATTTTTAGATTAAATAATGTATGTACAAGATGAAGTGTATGGGTTAACGAAAACCCAGTGTCTATATTTTCTCATTTTTGTCGAGTAGTTTGTGATGACCAAACTGTTGGACAAAAATGATGTGGAAAATGCTTGTTTTGTGTTTGGATGGGTGATCCCCACTAAAATTGGGGGTGATTGGGATGCAGTACAAGGATCACCAATTTGATTAAGTTGATTGGATAGATTTGACATGTGTGTTTCGTTTGAATTTACCCCAAGACAAGGTATCAAAACAAAATGGATATCACTAGAGAATCAAGTGACAGGGGAATGAGAGGGTTCGTGTCCTATAGACGTATAATTTGTAGGGATAGCTAAAATATCACGGAACCAAGTGATAGGGTAACCAAAGGGTTCACGACATATAGATGTATGTGTAGACACCAAATTTGGGTCACACTCCCCTTGGTCCCCTTCAATCAATTAACATAAAATATTTAATTAACCATGACCCCTTCATCCCATATTAATATCCATCCTCACATTATTAATTAATTTAATTATTTTAATCAAGTTATTTTCATCCTCACACCTCCACCTCATCATTGCACCTCACCCTGGACCCATTCCAAGGGCATTTAACTCACATTGACTGAGTCATCATTCTCAGCACTAAGTCATCACTCCCAGTGTTGAGTCACCACTTGACCTAACTAACTAAGACTTCTTCCTAAACCTAATTAAACTTCTTCTATGACCTTCCTATCTTTTTTAATGAGAACTCCACTTTCCTAAGTGGACTCAATGAGAAAGCACGCCAAATTCGGGAAGATTTGCCTATTTTTGGTAAACCTAGACTTTCTTGCCTTAACCAACGTCAGTTATTCCTCGACCGACGCCGGTCACTTAACCACCACGGGTTACTTTATATACAATTTTACAACCTATTACCTAGGTTGGTCATTTTCAGTTTTGGGAGAACTATTGCATTCAAATGTGAATCCAAGCCTCTCAGTATCCATACGACACAAAATACTCAACCACAGGCCCAATCAAACATCTGGCTCTCATCCCAAGGTATTAGAATATTCATGAGGATACTCTAGGAGTATTGCCACGGCACTAAACACAAAGGCTCTTCACGGATCAACTATTGTCCTCCTTCGCCTACCAGATCTGTAAATGCAAGTAAGTATACGTGATTTTAATCATTTTGTGCTTGCTTAAAGTTTAGATCCATTACCTCCTTTATTATAATTTACTTTCCTTGTATTCCTTTATCTCCACTAATCCATCAACCCAACCACCTACAAAATTTTGGCTATCCGTATTTACCTCCTATGTATTCTTAAGTCTTCTTGGTAATATTACAAACCCAACCACTCTCCCTTCATTCTCTGTGCAATCACAG
The DNA here is from genome assembly GCA_019776745.2 of Taxus chinensis. Taxonomy (NCBI): domain Eukaryota; kingdom Viridiplantae; phylum Streptophyta; class Pinopsida; order Cupressales; family Taxaceae; genus Taxus; species Taxus chinensis. The sequence continues at coordinate 39,130,175 of CM034147.1, forward strand.
AGAAGTTCAAAAACTACTTTTATTTAATTACTACCAAATTGCCCCTACTGACGTCGGTCACCTTAACCATCGCCGGTCTCACCTTTGTATCGACATCGGTCACCAGACTGACACCGGTCACTGTCTTTTTCTAAACCTCCACCAAACAACCCATAACTCCACCAGACTCCATCCAAACCTTACCAGATACCCTAGTGACCTTACCTAACACCCATGTGACCTTTCCCAACTAGAAACATACCTTTCCTGATGCTAGATTAGTTTGTATTTCAATATTCTGCTTAATCTAGTGTGTTGATAACATTTTGAGATACCTAAATCAAAGTGTTAGCAATATGACCTTTATTTCTCGTATTTACTTTCATTAATTTAATAAAAACAATGGATTGATAGCCATCTAAGAAGTATCACACTTCCTGGAACTAACAATTGCTAGGCAGTCCAGTATCATTTACTATTTAATATCATTTAGTGGTCTTGTTTTGTTTCTCATACAGGTTGTTCCTCCTAGCCAAAGTGAAGCTCTTCATGAGCAACTTGGATCAAAAAGTCAGCAACGTGCGCATACCATCTACATAATCATAGGTATTCCTCCTTGGCCGTTACCTTATATGTTTTATCACATACTTTGAGGTGAAACAATATGACCTACTAGTATCAACGTTGTAAAATGAATCCTTTGAAGGATGACCAATTTTATGGTCCTCAAAATGAGGCACATTGTTAGAAAATAATTGTTGGTATTGAAAAATGAAGGTTTGTGATAGAAAATGTAGGATCGTTAGCGATTGATAAGAATCACAAGCACTTAAGTTGGATTGTCGATTATTAGGGTGAATCGTCGGTGATTACAGGAATCGATGCCAAATAATTAGTGGCTATAAATAGTCGATTTCCTTAAGAATTTGTTCATTTGTGATTTACGAGTTTATAAAGCTTAATTGAGCGATTAAAGAGAGATAATTGAGAAATGACGGCCACATGAGTGTCCGGAAGGCAGAGGAGGCCCACTCAGGAAGAGGTATGTACCCTTATTTGTCGTTTTGTGTGTGTGTGTTTTTTTTTGTTTTTAATGTCTATACGAGGGCATGTTTTTTAAATCACCAAAATCACTGGAGATTTTGATGGATCACTAACGATTTGAGAGATCTCTAGTGATTGAGATGGATCGTTAGTGATTGGACTGAATCGTTAGCAATCAATGTTTTTTGTATGAGTTTGATAATTTTTTTATAGAAAATTGTTCTAATCCATGTTTTTATGTTTTGTGGATGTAGGTGAAGGCCAAATTGACTATCAGGGATAGGTTTTAGTGATTCTAGAGGATGTGAGAGTAGATATGTCAGATGATGATTGGTCGCATTTAGAGGATGTGGGTTTTGGAGTGATGCCTCACTATAGACGTATCCATAGGCATCGGGGATTGTTATTGGCATTGATGGAGAGGTGGGATCCTGCCACCTGTACTTTTTGGTTGCCAACAAGTGAGATGACCATCACCCTAGAGAATGTTCATAAGATCACTATATTACCCGTGCATGGAGAGGGTATATATTGTATTAAGGAAACAAAGAGGGCAAATGTGATGAGGAGGTTATACAGAGCTGATTTTTACGATGTTGGGTTTGTAGCGGGTGGTTTTTATTACCAGTCTTTATATTCTTTAGAGATAGAGGGCCATGTTATTTTTACAATGATGATTATAAGGATTACATGTTTGGGTTTTCCCAACTCTAGTCAGTTTCCTTAGATGATGATAGGGGTAGTGGCATATAGATGATGGAGTAGAGGACATTGCATTTTCTTGGGCCCTTACTTTACTGGTGCAGACTTATAGGGAGTTATGGGCTTAGTCGATCCAAGAAGAGGTTTTGGTATTAACATTGAATTTTCTACTACAGTGTTGGACCTTTGAGCATATTGTCATGGCTCATCCTAGGGGTTTTCCATGGGGAGGTGTTGATATGGTGGGGAGATCAGATGGGTTTACATGGTGGCATGTTGATGTAGGGGAGAGGGGACTAGTATGAAGTAAGGAGTATTATAGACAACTCCTCTCATGGCTACAGACTTGAGATGTTAAATGGAAGCCCTACATTGGATTTCTAATGTGGGAGAGATAGGAGAGGTAGCTAGATTCCACTCAGAAGGACTTATGGGTATAGGTTCGTTGAGGAGGGGAGTGGGAGCTTATTAGATACAGTCGTGTCAGGTGACAATTTGGTTTGATTTAGGATGTTTCAGGGGCTCTAGTTTTGTATAGACGTGATGACGAGGATGTGGAGACTCCACTACCAACACCTTGGTTACATTGTGGTATGGATGATGAGAAAGGCGTCATGGGTGTTGATGAGCAGGGAGTAGTAGTTCCCATGGACGATCCTGGTGTGATTGAGGCATTTGCTACATGGTGGAGATCCCAACCACCCTGAGGAGATAGATGAGTGAGGGCTCATGTGGATGGGGCATAGGGAGGTGGTGATGATGATAATGATGAGGGGGATGATGGTGTAGATAGAGAAGCTTTGGAGGCTATTATTACATAATTAGAGGTAGAGAAGGCCACAGTGGAGGTTGAGTGGGCTATGATTACAGAGAGAGATAGCTTGAGGATTGAGAGTGATGGCTTGGTAGGACAAAGATGGGTTGCGGGGTGAGCATGACAGCCTTAGTTAGCAGATAGCACAGGTTGTAGCGGGTCGAGGCCACTAAAAACAACAGTGAGAGACTCTGAGATGAGCTCTCAGGATGATTAGGACATCGGTCTCAAGTACCGAGCTGGCAGAAGCTTGGGCTCAGGCTACTGGTCAGGTGGGACCACCTAGTACAGTTAGTTTAGCTAACTACTAGGTAGTATGTGATGAGATGGTGTACTATGAGGATCTTGTGATGTGGAACATGCCTACTGCACTTTATTACTCAGTGTATTGGGCTCAGAGACAAGTAGGTCCCAGTGTTATCACAACAAGTATGGGTCAACCACCTTAGGGTCTAGAGGGAGGTGTGCCTAATAGAGGTCCTGATGAAGGTGATGGTGGCGAAAGTGGTGCTTAGGGGATCATTTTTCGTGGGAGTGATTTATTTGCATCCTTCTAGTTTACTGGATAGATGTGATATATTTTGATGTATACGGTTCTTTGTGAAACCTTTATTTTATGTATATTTTTTGATGTATGGAGCTTGTGAGACTCTACATGATGTACAAAGACATTATATATATATATATATATATATATATATATATATATATATATGAGATGATGATGATTTTGATTCTTGATTCCTATGTTTTTAATGTGATGTGATTTGTTATGATTGTTTTTTATATTGATGAATGTTTAATGTATAGATGTTTGATAGGAAATTTTTTTATGTTGATGTGATGTGTTATGGATGTTTGACTTCAATATGATCAAACTGTGTATCAAAATGTGTTTTAAGTCTTGGATAATAATAAAACATGGAATACATTGAAATTATATTGGATTTGATTCATGCTGTGATGAGAATATCGTATATGCTATATCAGTGAAGGTACCAGAGCAGGCTTTTGGATCTATTATGAACAAATATGATAATGACTATGATCTGTGCATATGCCGTTTAGTCAGACATAGGATCTCAGGTACGGATTAAAGTGAAAAGTATACCTTCTTAGGAATTCAGGACAGGTTTAACATTGATTGTCAGGTTACACGTTTGAGAGTAGTGTTCTCATCTTTTGCATATTTTCTTAGAGAGATGTCCTAGTTGTAATTCATTTCCTTTTGATCGGCAACACTGATCGAATGCGTCTCAGTTAATCTAACTGATGGGAAATTTGATCAATGGTGTGTGAAGAATTCTTAGGATACTTTTGAATTTTTGAAAGATCTGTGTATATCAATACGAGTTGTAAGTATTTTTTTACATAGCAGTAGCCAGACCTTCGTTAGGGACGTGGAAATACAATTTTGAACGTGAAAGCTTTTACCAATCGTGTTGCTGTAACCATCCTTCGATTTAATCGGTAGTATAATTTTGGTGGGTAGTTGATCCTTTGAGGGGTTGGAATCTACTTAGTGCTTTTTTACTATATGATTATCTCCCATCGTTTGATAGTTTTCTCTTGCAAAGTGATCCTGAACTATTTTATTTGATAGGATGACATCCCATAGATATTCCTTTGGACGGCCTTTGAATATTATGCTAAGTGGATCGTCTTTGAAACCCTGACATATACCATCTGTCCTAAGGAGGGGGAAAAGATGCAGTGCACAAGGCACTACACCGTGATTACTGCCCATGATTTCAACCTGCTCTTTCAAGGATTGATGACACAAGGTGGGTGCGATGTCCATGATCTTTGTCAGTTCTTATCTAAGGAAGAACAGGTGATCACGGTATTATCAGGTTTTAAATCAGTTTAGTCATTATGTTATCATTAATGTGTTGTAATTTTATAGTGGTCTATTAAGACATTGAAAGTAAAGTCTCCATACAATTGTGTCACTAGGGGGTCGATAAAGGCAAGTCTTCTTTAGAGAAATTGTATGGTCTCTGTCCATTAGTATTTTAGTCTCTATTCTTTTTAAATTTATTTATTATTGTAGTTCAAGTCTTTATAGTATTGGTTTAATGCCATGCATTTGATTGAATGCTATAAGCTCAATGTTTAAAGATCTCAAAATTAGAATTTGGGATATTTTATAAAATTGGTCACTACAATAGTTACTATTTGAAAAAATAGTTTAACGTCAATATTGTCTTTTGTTTCAAGTCAATTAGAGTCGTCAATGTTTGTAATTGTCAACACATTAGTGACAAATATCATTGTCCACGTCAAAAGAGTTGTTTATACATATCATCATTGTGGTCAAAGGTTGTTAAAATTTTAGTCCAAAGTGTCAAAGTAGTATCTATCGTCAAAAAGAGTTAAAAGTTGTTAAGTCATTTTGTAAAGACTCGAAGTCAAATATTTGTAAAAAATTTAAAATAAAAAAAACATCTTGTGGATGCATTTTCGGCGGTGACCGACGTCCTAGTAAATTTTGTGGTTCACATTGCGGGAGGGAGACAAAATAAAGTTCAATGTGAAACAAGATGAGCTTCAAAGCCATATTTTGTTGAGTTAGCAACAAACATTGGAGGATGGAGGCAATGGAGGCAGGAGGACAATCAGCGTCCTCGAGTTCGTCACTACCTCAGAGGCCGCAAACTGCTTTAGTGACATCTTTGTGTCTTGTGTGATGAATAAGAACAGATGAGCATCCCTGTTCCTGTGTGCAGTGCAGTGCTTGTGTGTCCCCCTTGATGATAATGATTTGTACCATTGATACTATTGCAGGAAGTGTTCTTGATTAGACTGATTTGATGGTTGATGTGAATTGGTTGAACGGTCCCAGTTCATGTATTCATCTAATAGGTTGAATGGTCCCTGGATGATGTAGTTCCCACAGTCAAATTCGAGATCGAGACCATGTGCAAGCTACGGAGCGGCATGCTGCTTGGTTGAAGATGGTGTTTTCCCCGTGTTCGCACTAAGGGGGGGAATGTTAGGAAAATGGAGTAGTGCTCACATATTTGAGCAAATATATATTTTTGTGATTATTATTAATGTGTAATGTGTAAACCGTAAATAGTTGTATTGTTATAGATTTGTTATTATAAAAAAATCTTAACAATATTCTTGTAATGTGAACTCACGTAGAATAGAAGTGTAGAGTTATTTGTAGGAGTGTTGTTGAGCAACCTCCATATTTATAGGAAAGCATACTCATATATATATGTTATCCTGAATGTATGAAAAGACCTGGAATACATTGAAATTATATTATTATTTTGCTGTGATGAAATTCGTTCTGCTCTTTCAGGCACAACACAACTTCTCGACTTTAATATAGCAAGTTTCGTGTTCATGGAGAGTGCAGATTATATAGTAAACAACCTGTTCATGACCCTGCTTATCTCAGTGAGTAAGCATACCACCCAAGGCATGATTAGTAGTGGATATATAGGGATAGAATGGATCCCCTTCATATGGAGGTGTGAACACGGGTGGCGATAGGAGGTATTGTTTGAGGTCATTGAAGGCCTTTTGATAATTGTAGTTCCATCCGAAGTTAACTTCTTTTGAAAGAGATGATCAAGGGGTTGAAAACGATATGATAGTTGTGATATAAAGTGGTGGATGGAATGAAGCTTACCTTAAAGGCTGCGTAGTTGTTTGAGGTTTGATGGAGGAGGCATTTCGATCATGGCCTTGATTTTAGTAGGGTCTACTTCAATGCCCTGAATAGTTTCAATGAACCCTAAGAGCTTGCCAGTGAGAACACCAAACACACACTTAGTGGGGTTGAGGTGGAAAAAATATTGAATAAGATAATGAACATGGCATCGAGGATGACGATATGGTCTCTATGTTGTTTTGATTTCCCTAAGAGATCATTACCATGTTCTTCTATAGTTTTATGGATAAGATTATGGAAAATGTATGTCATAGAGTGTTGATAAGTGGCCCCCGCCTTCTTAAGTCCGAAGGGCATAACACAGTAACAAAAAGTCCCCCACGGAGTGATGAAGGATGTTTTGTGTTTATCCTCTGTGATGATGAGAATTTCGTTGCAACTGGAAAATCCATCCATAAGGGAGGGAATCTCGTGGCCGGTTATTAAATCGATGAGTTGGTCGATGTTTGGAAGAGAGAAGTCGTCTTTAGGACAAGCGAGGTCGAGGTCTCAGAATTCAGTACAGATGCATAAATTTCCCGAGGCTTTGGTTACGAGTACGATGTTAGGGACCCATTATGAGTAGTCAATGGGTATAAGGAAATTAGCATAGAGTAGACGTTGTGACTCTTATTTGATAAGAAGAGTTGTGTGAGGGTGCATCCTACATAATTTTTGTTTAACGGGTTTAGCATTTGGATAAGTGATGATGTTGTGGACGACGATGTTGGGATCGATACCTGACATATCGCTATATGACCAATCGAAGGCTTGACTATATTTGGATAGGAAGGTGGTGAAGTCATTTAACTCCTTTGGAACTAAAGATTGACCAACCTTAACTATGTGAGGTTCCTACGGAGTCCTTATATTAACGTCGGTAGTGGATTTGTCAAGGAGTTTCAAGGTGTCAAGGGGTAAGGTTTTCTATAGGAAATAATCCTCCACCCCCATGTGAGAAAGGATGGCTTGATCATCCTAACATTGAAGGATGTTGATAGTGGCTGAATATTCTTCTATCATTTCAGACCAGGTGAGAGGAAGTGTCTTAATATCATGATTAGTTTTATAATTCAATGCTCCTAATGTAATAGTATTGACTAAAAAAAATTAGGTTGAATGTAGACTGTGTCATCTATGTCCATAGGGTTGTCTTGCATGGATGAAGAAGATGGTTCTGATTCTATGATGGTTTTAGGCGTGGTATATGAAGAGGATTAAGAAACGGGTTTCTCATAACCTATCCCATATTTTTCATGTGGTTTGAGGGAATGTTGGATGATCAAATCATGGATACCATGCTCATAGCATCCGAATCCGAAGCCTTTCCAGGCATAACAATGGAGGTACATTTGTGCAAAAACTTAGTTATATAAGAATTTGAAGTCTGATATGAATGGCATGACATGACGTTGATAATTAGGTTGCGCAAAGGGGCGGTCGATCCCTCCGTAGATGATATTCATTTTTAGATGTGGGGGACCATAGGAGATGACATACAATGTTGGATTCGTACATGGGATGTTTATCAAGCCTTCCATATGTCTTTGGTGTGGGAAGTGAATTGAGCACAGGGAGATGATACTCCCCTAGTGAAATACGTCGCATAAAATTGTCAAAGGAAGCATCATCTGATAGTTTGGATGATGGAATGGATGAACTGGTAGATGCTTCATCAGAGGATGTTAAGCTTGACTTGGGAACAAGTTCGTCATTCAAACGATATGTCATGTTACAAGCTCAGAAAGTATTGGGGTTTGTGGGAACTGTAAAGGCCTTACCTTCATGTTCATACTTAAGACATTGATGGAGTGTTGATGGGATGTAATGCATAACGTGTATCCAGGGACGACCCAATAGTAAGTTATATTGGAACTCTCCTTCTACCAGATAGAAGAGTTCAGGGAGAGTCTTAACACTGACGTTAAGAGGTAAGATTATTGTACCTAATGTAGGGGAGATCGTATCATTGAAGGCACGAAGTATAGTTGGTGTCTGGTATATAATGGTGTTCGGTAAATGAAGTTTATTGAAGGCATATGATGAAATGATATTGATATTGGTGTCGTTGTCAATCACAACACTCTTAATGACGATGTCATTGATTTGAGCAGTGATGAAGAGGTGAAGATCATGGTCCTTTGGTTGTAATGATTGTAGTATTTTAGAACTGTCAAAGGATATTGCAGTGGATGTTTTGAGTGTGCCCACTATTTTTTGCGAAGATTTGTGGATCATATTAGGGAACTAATATGGATTGAAGTGATTCAATCATGGCTTGTTGATGTGAAGATGAGGTTTGCACTAGCTCGTAAAGGGACATATTAACTGGAGTTTGGTGAAGTTGTTTGATGACGACGTTTTGAACTACGGTGGTGGATTGTGCGTGAGGGGCAGAAAGGATGGAAACCTTATCTTTAGTAGGAGGTGTTGGAGTTGATGACTCAGGAGTGAGTGGGATGGAGACTTTAGATTTGTTTTGATCAATAGCACTAGAGTTTTGGGTACGTGCTCTGGTGGTAATGCGTATTGCATTGATTTGGTGAGGAGGGATATTTTTAGAAGACTCCTTGCTTTCAGTGGTCATGGGTGTAGGTGTTGATTTGGATATAGTGGTCGTAAATGTCTTGTGGGATGATGTTGATGTTCGTAAATATGAGGGGATAATGCCCTTATTTGTAAGGTTTTTGATAGCATCTTGAAGGGCTTTATAATCTTCTATATTATGTCCTAGTGCGTGAAGATAATTCGAGAAGACTTCAAAGTTATACCAAGAAGGCTTCCACCCCCGAGAGCCAAAGGTTTGAATAAGTAACGTGATGATAGATTGTTGGACAAGCCTTTCAAGGATCAATGTATAATGTCCCTTTAAGGAGGATGTTGAAGGGAGGGATTCCTTTTTATATTTGACAGGTGTCGAAGGCACTACCTTAGGCGTAGTTTTTTTTTGTTATGTACTGAGAAATGGGTTTTGATTATGTTACATTGATTGGTAATTGAGATGAAGGACGTGGCCCTAGAATGGAGGGTAGGGGGTATACTTTTTGTGTTGAAGGAGTAATAGGGTGATATGTTATGATTGTTGGATTTTTAGATAAAGGGACGCAGGGTCATGTGATAGATGTTTTGAGGGTCCGTAGATAGTGTTGGGCAACGTGATCATCATATGAGCTTAAATCACAATTTTTAGAACTGGATTCTTCTATGTGGTTTATGAAGAGTTTGTGGATGAATAAGAGGTGGATAGAGTATATATGGATGAAAGTATTTTCTTTTCTATGACAAGACTATCAGATGTACCTTCTTTTGTGGATGCTTGGTTTATTGTTGTAGTGATAGAGTTACTTGTAGACGGTTGGGATGTGGATTTTGTGACTGTGTTGATAGTGTGATGATCCTAAATGGTATTGGATTGTGGTTGACTGGTAGAGCAGGATTGATTTGCAAAAGTTTTTTTAAAGACATCCAAATTCTTATTTTGAGGTGTATTAGGATTATCTAATTATAAACCACCTTTGTCAATTAGATCTTGGATGACGTTTTAGAATTAAGGAAACATTTCCATGTTATGACCTTTGACCCTATGGTATTTGCAATAATCGTTATCTCTGTACCAAGAGAGTTTTGAGACGGATGTATCGATGGGCGGATAGGAGGAAAAGTGATCATATTGGCATCTAAGAGTTTATCAAATACTGCACTATAAGACTCATTTATAGGAGTGTAGTTACGATGAGAACATTCTAAACATTCTTTGGGAGTGGTTTTGATGACAAATGCATTGGATGATGATTAATATTTGTCTTGACTAGAAGGTGGTTTCGATGAAAACTGAAGTTTTGGTTTCTTCAACCTAAGTTTAACTCTACCGTCTTTGAGAGCTTAGAGCTCAAGTTTGTGAACCATAGTGAAGGCATCATCAAACATCTATAAGGATTGGATTAATAGTGTAGATGAAATACGTTTGACACAAGAGCGAGAGGATAACTCAATCAGATCAGTCTGTGGGAGGGAAAATAACAATTGATTAATAATACCCCTTCAGTAGGCGACAAAGTTGGCAATTGATTCGCATTTGAAATTTTTTGATTGTGAATAGATCGATGATGGTAATTTTACGTTCTTTATTGATTGAAAAATGTTCCAAGAAGATTTCATCAAGCTGTGCGAATGAGAACAATGAATATTGTGGGATGTTGTTAAACCAATCTAAAGCAGGGCCAACTAAGAACATAGGGAATGTCCTCATCATAAGGTCTTGGTCATGTGTTGTAAGATAACAAGCATGTCGGAAGGCCATGTATATTGTTGAGTGTATCCTTTACTATAAAATTTGAGGAAATTAGGAAGTTCCCAGTGTGGATGATATGCTTTGTATGGTATGGATGGGTTCGTTGCAAATTTGTTCGTAGGATAATGTGTTTTTAGGACCCATGGAAGCGGCTTCAAGGTTATATATTTTATCATCAAAGCCTGAAGATGGTCGATTTATGATTGATGTTGTGTATTAGATGAGGATGAAACATGTTGATTATATGAGAATTGATTTGGTTTTTGATATGGTTGTGGGATATTTTGCTGAAGGGGAGTACCTATGGGAATGTTATAGGTAGGCTGTGAAACTAAGGGTTATGAAGGTTGGATGTACTGGTATTGAAATGGTATGGATGTGTTTATAAGAGGCTGTGATAATTGAAGTATGTGTTGAAAAGGGGTGGATGTGTGTATTAAAGGTTGAGATTGTTGAGACACATGTTGGAAAGTAATAGAGGTATGAATGAATGGTTGAGACTGTTGAGGTATGTGCTAAAAGGGAATAGAGGCACAAACGAGAGGTTATGATTTCTGGGGTATGACTTGAGAGGAAGTAGGGATAGTAGATGAATGTTGTGAGGATGGGTGGACATTAGAAATAGAACTTGTGTTAATAGGTGGTATCGATGTTGGGATAGACATAACTACATTTTGTACAAGTGATGTGGGTTGTTAGGATGGGAGAGGTTGAGATATACTTGTTGAGATGGATACTGAACTCACCGGAGGAGTTTGGATGGTAGAAGAGACTAAAGGGGTCGATGAAGATACATTGGTATTATTTTGGGATGACGCGGAGCTGGATGAGAGATCCATTGATGACATATGTGATTAAACTAAAATGTAAACAATAGTAGCCCACTCTAATGCAATTTTGCAATGAATAATGAAATATTGAAATAATACCTAAGAAAAATAAGATAGAAAATATGAAACCCTAATGTGTAAAGAGGGTTATAAGAGGCTTAGCTGAATTACAGAGGTTGTTGGACTGTGTCGCAGTGGAGGCCAACTGAACATAAATAGAGGACAGTCGCATAGAAGCCCTAAAACTTGTACATCTGGTAGATTTGACTGGACTGTGGCACCTGGAGAAGGATAGGGGCACCCAAAGAAGGATAGGGGCACCCATGGGCACTATGGTCAAAGTTTTGGAAGCCTTGGTCTATAGAAATGGTCAGAACCTAGTTCTGATACGGTCACCAGGTGTCTGTACTTATTCGTTTCTTGTCGTGTGTATGTCGTTGAACTTCATTGGATATCGTTGTAAACCTGCAATGAATAAATCACTTGCAAAACCCCAAGCAAAGCATCAAACCCCTAAAAAAGAAAGATGCATATGAAGTTCATATTGTCCTCAATTTCCAATTGATGGACTTATCACTTAGCGTTGCACTACATCTCATACCCAATGTAGTTCTAGGTGTGTGCCTGCGGAATTGTGCCTTAGGTTGCACTTGTGTCAGTCACACTTTGTGAGTAGTGAGCAAGTAATTAGATGTAGGATGTAAATAATGTATGCATGGAAATAATAAACTCTCCTATGATGATGTGTGATGTAGTTGAATCAGCCTTGTGTCCCTTCTGATGGAGTTAGATGGAGTTAGATGGAGCTATAAATGCCTTTAATGGATGCAACCTTAGGTGGAGATAATAGATGCTTAGTTATTGGCCCTTTATTATGATCACATAACTTTATATTTATATAAATCCCTTGCTTAAATTTCGTAGTCAACCCCGAAAGGTCGACTGCCAAAAATATAAGATGCTCAAATGGATAGAAAGGACCTAGAAAGTGTGACCAAAGTACAAAGAGGACAAGGGCACCCAAAGGGGATGGGGGCACCTGGTCCTTGCATCCTAGCTGGGCGTTAGTGTCCAGAATGACAAATGCCGAAAGGTGAAAAAATAGACTGAGCAAGTATAAGTGCAAGACTGAAAGTAGAAGCATAAAGTAAACAAAGGTGGCCAAAGACATGGGTTGATTAGTACTATTCTTACTTATGAATCATGCAAATAATAGTATGTGATCGAGACTAAATAATGAATCAAAGTGCATGATTTTGTGTCTACATTAGGTTGTTGATTAGTCATGTCCTATGAGGAGACCACGTTAAGGTCAAAGGCAATGACAAGAGGTGAGGATATGACACTGGATGTTTTTGATCTGTTGGCAGCGGGGTAAAGATGTACTTGTTGGATGACCGACTCATGGTTAGGATTAACAAGCCGAGAGAAGTCATATGAGGTGTTAGATACATGGGAAATGACCTAGGTGTGAATGGTTACAGATGAACACCTCGGGAAACAAGGTATGAATTGAGGGAAACAGGGTTCCGAGTCTAGAATTTCAGAAAAGATGGGATCTCCACTATCGAAGAAACAAGGACTAGGTGGATTGGGTATTTTAGATGATTCAGATTGACTGCTGGGAGAATGTAGGGGTTCTTGATCTTTTGGTCGAGGTGATAGAGATGCTCGATGTTGATCAATTAAGTGCGAAGCATCTTCAATGCGGTTTTGAAGTTTTTCGATAGTTTGTTGAAAGTTGTCAGTCATATTGTCATAATTTTGTAGATGAAATTGTTATCTTGTAGTAACCATGAAAGAAAACAATCACCTAAAAATGAAGAATGAATCTAGATTGTTGATCAAAAACAACAGAAAAATCACATAATGCTTTTTTTTAAAATTATCTTGATTATTTAGAAGAAGGATGAAATGTGAAAAATGGCTAATACGGTCCTAGGAAATGGCAGTCTAAGGATGGTTTCAGGTGATGTTTAAGGTAGGAGTCCTCGATATACCTAAAGGTACGTGAGGTACAAATATATGCTGGTGTTGGTATGGGGCTTGGTATTAGGGCCTACCCCCTCACTTTATGGTCTCGCAACGATAAGGGAGTTGGGTGCTTAGCCAATATACCAACAACTAATTGTTTATACTCAGCCAGAACACTGAGTCGACTTCTCCTCTTGGTGATGAAATCCAAGTAGGTCCACCTGGGTAGGAATGTTTTGATACAATTTATGTTTGATGTGGTTTGGTTGTGTGTGGGTGAGATTAAGTGAACGCAATCCATTAACCTCCTAACTAGATTATGTGATTGAGAAAAATGAGAGGTTATTTTTAACACCAAAAAAATAAATGTGAGTTTGATGAGGGTAACAGACAAAAATGTAATGATTGGAAAGAAAAATAAGGGAAAGAGACGTACTTCTAAAATGCTTTCCTTTTTAATTTTCAAATTTTCAAATTTTTTAGCATAAAAGCAAGAAGCTCCCAAAGCAGCAACCTACAAGGGTTAGATGAAAACAAAGAATAGAAAGGAGAAATGAACGTTAGAGGCCAGTTGACTAAGCAATCTAAAACAATCTATAAAAATCATCAGCGATTTACATGAATTGTTGATGAATCACCCAAATCGCTAGCGATTTGACCAGATCATTAGCAATTGCAAAAAAGAGAACATAAAGCTGAAAATTAATTAATTGAAATGAAAGAAAAGAGATAGGGTCCCACTGGGTGTTATGGAATGTACCAGAGATTTTTATTTCCAACTTTAACTTAGTAAATTGAAATAACAAAAATAAATTGACCTCGGAAGACGACGAGGTTTACCAATACCCGCGATGATGGATTTTCTAATAAATAAATGAATAATGAAATACTGAAACAATACCTAAGCAAAATAAGATAGAAAATATGAAACCCTAATGTGCAAAGAGGGTTAGAAGAGCCTTAGTTGATTTGTAGAGGTTGTTGGACTGTGTCACAGTGGAGGCCAACTCAACATCAATGGAGGGCAGTTGCATAGAAGACCTAAAACTTGTACATCTGGTAGGTTTGACTGGACTGGGGCACCTGGAGAAGGATAGGGGCACCCATGGGTGCTATGGTCTAAGTTTTGGGTGCCTTGGTATGCATAAATGGTCAGAACTTGGTTCTGATATGGTCATCAGTTGTCTGTACTTATTCATTTCTTGTTGTGTGTATGTCGTTGAACTTCGCTGGATATCGTTGTAAACCTGCAATGGATAAATCACTTGCAAAACCCCAAGCAAAGCATCAAAACCCTAAAAAAGAAAGATGCATATGAAGTTTAGACTATCCTCAATTGCCAAATTGATGGACTTATCACTTAATGTTGCACTACATCTCATACCCAATGTAGTTCTAGGTGTGTGCGTGTGGAATTTTTCCTTAGGTTGTACTTGTGTCAGTCACACTTTGTGAGTAGTGAGCAAGTAATTAGATGTAGATGTAAATAATGTATGCATGGAAACAATAGACTCCCATATGATGATGTGTGATGCATTTGAACCAGTTTTGTGTCCCTTATGATGGAGTTAGATGGATGCAAATGGAGCTATAAATGCCTTTAATGGATGCAACCTTAGGTGGAGATAATAAATGCTTAGTTCTTGGTCCTTTATTATGATCACATAACTTTATATTTATATAAATCCCTTGCTTAATTTCGTAGTTAACCCTGAAAGGTAGACTACCAAAAATATAAGATGATCAAACGGATAGAAAGGACCTAGAAAGTGTGACCAAAGTATAAAGAGGACAAGGGCACCCAGAGGGGATGGGGGCGCCTAGTACAGGCGTCCTAGCTGGGAATTAGTGTCCAGCATGACAAATGCCAAAAGGTGAAAAGATAGACTAAGAAAGTATAAGTGCAAGTCTGAAAGTAGAATTATAAAGTAAAGAAAGGTGGCCAAAGACATGGGTTAATTAATACTATTCTTACTTATGAATCATGCAAATAGTAGTATGTGATCGAGACTAAATAATGAATTAAAGTGCATGATTTTGTGTCTACATTAGGTTGTTGATTAGTCATGTCATGTGAGGAGACCACGTTAAGGTCAAAGGCAATGACAAGAGGTGAGGATACGACATTGGATGTTTTTGATCTGTTGGCAGCAGGGTAAGGATGTACTTGTTGGATGACCGGCTCATGGTTAGGATTAACAAGCCGAGAGAAGTCATATGAGGTGTTAGATACGTGGGAAATGACCTAGGTGTGAATGGTTACAGATGAACACCCTGGGAAACAAGGTATGAATTGAGGGAAACAGGGTTCCAAGTCTAAAATTTTAGAAAATACGGGATCCCCACTATCAAAGAAACAAGGACTGGGTGGATCAGGTATTTTAGATGATTCAGATTGACTGCTGGGAGAATGTAGGGGTTCTTGATCTTCTGGTCGAGGTGATAGAGATGCTCGACGTTGATCAATTAAGCGCGAAGCATCTTCAAAGTGGGTTTGAAGTTTTTCAATAGTTTGTTGAAAGTTTTCAGTCATATTGTCATAATTTTGTAGACGACATTGTTATCTTGTAGTAACCATGAAAGAAAACAATCACCTAAAAATGAAGAATGAATCTAGATTGTTGATCACCAACAACAGAAAAATCACATAATGCTTTTTTTTAAAATTATCTTGATTATTTAGAAGAAGGATGAAATGTGAAAAATGGCTAATAGGGTCCTAGGAAATGGTAGTCTAAGGATGGTTTCAGGTGATGTTTAAGGTAGGAGTCCTCGATATACCTAAATGTACGTGATGCACAAATCTATGCTGGTGTTGGTATGGGGCTTGGTGTTAGGGCCTTCCCCCTCACTTTATGGTCTCGCGATGACAAGGGAGTTGGGTGCTTAGCCAATATACCAACAACCAATTGTTTATACTCAGCCAAAACACTAAGTCGACTTCTCCTCTTGGTGATGAAATCCAAGTAGGTCCACCTGGGTAGGAATGTTTTGATACAGTTTATGTTTGATGTGGTTTGGTTGTGTGTGGGTGAGATTAAGTGAATGCAATCCATTAACCTCCTAACTAGACTATGTGATCGAGAAAAATGAGAGGTTCTTTTTAACAACAAAAAAAAAATGTGAGTTTGATGAGGGTAATAGACAAAAATGTAATGATTGGAAAGAAAAATAAGGGAAAGAGACGTACCTATAAAACGCTTCCTTTTTAATTTTCAATTTTTTGATGTTTTAGCATAAAAAGCAAGAAGCTCCCAAAGCAACAACTTGCAAGGGTTAGATGAAAAAAAAGAATAGAAAGGAGAAATGAATGTTAGAGGCCATCTGACTAAGCAATCGAAAACAATCTATAAAAATCATCGGCGATTTACATGAATCGTTGACGAATCACCCAAATCGCTGGTGATTTGACCGGATCGTTAGAGATTGCAAAAAAAAGAACATAAAGCTGAAAATTAATTAATTGAAATGAAAGAAAAGAGACAAGGTCCCACCGAGCGCTCTGGAATGTACCAGATATTTTGCTTTCCAACTTTAACTTAATAAAATGAAATTACAAAATAAACTGACCTCGGAAGACAATGGGGTTTACCAATACCTGCGATGATGGATGTCGATACTTGTTGAATAAAGCTCCTTATTCTTACGCCGACAAAGAAATCTGTAGATAAGAGACAACTGTACAAAATAGATTAGATAAATGGATGAATGAGTTGCTCGACAAAGGCCGATTCTAGGAATCCAAAGGGACTTCCTTGGAGGATGTTAGCTCGCTTCGATATAATTAAGTACATTGACAAAGATAATGATAAAGATATGTAAATGACGAAGATAGATATATAATGGATAAGAAACTTTAGAACTCGAGGTTGAAGGGAAAGTCATGTGTAGCTTAAAATGTGGCCCATGCGAGGGTATATGCAATCTGGAAAGACTCAAAGTATTCACACCAAAATTTGTTTGTTTCTTGTTGGATCTCGTGGAGGAACTCAATTTGATCCTCAACATCGGTGGAAAATCGAATTGCACATAATGTAAGCTCGTGAAGGATGTTTTACTGTTTCCAAAATAAGGGTTGCTAAACAAATGGAAGATCATAGATGCTTGTGATAGGATGGGACCGGCTAGGTAATGCCATATAAAGTAAAGCCATGCTTGCAGAAGACAAGTTAAATCCAAAATATTGATAAAAAATGATAATAAATTGATGAATTGATGAACAAATGCAGATTAACAAGGATCACTGGTGATTCAGAGGAATTTTCGTCAATTAGATAGAATCGTGGGCAATTCAAGCAATCACTGACAGTTACTGTAAAAATGATAAACTTTGATAAAAATGATAAACAAAGCTTTTCAAGGATGATTTTTGATGTCTTTATGAAAATGCAAATAGTGAAACAACACATTTAAATACATCTTGAGGTGGGAGTAGGCTGAAAGATGCCTCCAAACATTGGATGGAGCTTATTGAAGTTGATGGCCGGTTGTTGAGCTTCCCGAGGAATGATTGATGAAAAGACTATCAAAATGATGTGTATGCAAGATCTTGAGGTTGATACAGGTCCTTAATGATCTCTATAATGACACAGGTCCTTAATGATCTCTATAATGACTTAGTTTCATTACTAGGTCAAAGACAAAGTGTAAAATATTTCAGAAGGTCCCTGAGAGAGGAGTAAAAATAATCGCTGTTGATTAGGTAGAATAGCCGACGATCTAAGATTTTCACGAAAACGTTTAGGAAATGGTTAAAATAACTTCCTAAACGGGGTTTTCAGGTAAATGATGAGGGAAAATGGTTGGGAGGAGGTTATGGATGAGTTGGGGAGGTTAGGATGTTAGAGTAAAATAGGTTTGAGGTGGTTTCAAGGTTTTAAGTGGTTTTAAAGAGGTTTAGGTGGTTTGGGATGGGTAAATAGTAATTTCTGAGGGGGTAAAAATTGATTTTACTAGATGAGGAGGGAGTGACTTAGGATAATGACATAATGATAGTTTTTAGATTAAATAATGTATGTATAAGATGAAGTTAATGAAAACCTAGTGTCTACAATGATATTTCGAGAAAGCAATTTTATATTAATATTTTTAAAAAAAGAATAAACATCCCATAAACTAGAATTAGGTGTATGATTAATTGACCTTCTTTGCCTTATTACTAATGTTTGAGGGGTATCTATGGACCAATTTTATTTGGAACTCGAATCTATCCTCTTATACTTTTTGTATTTCTTGGTATCCTAATGGATCTTGTGACAACGTACTTAAGCATCATAAACACCAATTGAACTATAAGCTTTTGAGAATTCCCTTACAACTATAAATGTAGTGATTGCAATCATGTATTAAAAATGATTTTTAGAAAAACAAATCTCCAATAATGATTTTGTTCCAACACAGGAAAATAGTCTAATCTTCTCTACTCCAAACATAGACAACTAAATTTAGAGTAGCAGCAACAATAACCCCTACATTCACCAATTCAGTAAGGCAACATTATTGTAGTAAATTTAGGTTTTGAATAACTCCCAATCATCACGATGTAACAAAAAGAGTGGGAATTATCAAGTCTCATGTCATTATTGTTACAAAGAACTCTAACATAATGACTATTCATATCTAGAAAAACCCTACAACAATACTACATGCGGTCCTCCACATTAAAAAGAAAAATAAAAAGGAAGAAGCATATTCATATCGCAACTCGGTCTACATAAATTTGGCCTCCTATGAATATTGGTCCACTAAACATTAATATGGTCAACTCTTAAAACCAGAAGTTGGTTGCACCTCACAATTACCAAACTAACTTAGCTCTCTTAGGAGGGGAGATGCATTTATCCTTGTAACCAAGTTGTTACTACTAAATAGGAAGCATCACATTTATTCCAGACATTTTTTCAAATAGTTCAATAAATAAAATGTTGCACTCTTTGTAGAGACACTTGATTGAGAGAATTTGCACCCGGTATATTTCATAATTAATTTCAAAATGCATTGTCACCTTTTGCATTCAAAAATCTAAATCATGGTCCAATGTTGTCAATCTCTTGTCTATATTCAATTCCAACTATCTATTTGGCACATACTAATTATCTAGTCCCCAACAAACCTTAAAATAATGAGTGAATAGTTTTTTATCTTTTCATGCATACTATAAAATCTTTCTTTCAACTTTGCATTATTTGTTATTGTTGTTGAAATTGAAGGTGTCACAATATTTTTGGCAAAAAAGAAAGAAGACCAAACCATTAAAATAACAGATTGTAATTTCTTTCCCTTTTCAATGGCCTTTGTTGCATGAATTCATGTCATATCACACACATTGATTATTGTTCGTTAGAAACACATGAATGGTTTATCAAGGACACAATAAGCCACTTCCACAATATAACTTTCTTATAGTGTGGTTGAAGATTATTGTTTGTTTACCATTTTCTAGCACTATATATTAAAATGACTTGACAAATGCATTCCATTGTAATATCTTATGGATTTAATGATCAATAATCATAAGGGCCTTCTCCATCTTTAAAGTTGGCATATTCTTCCTTTACATTTTGCATAAATGTTTATCAAGAGACTTGCAATTACAACATCTGACAAATAAATTCTTCTAGTTATGTTTTTATCTTTGGTCATAACCAATCATAGATTTTTTACACACAATAAGAGGATGTTTGCAAAGGTTGTGAAGATTGATAATACACATAGAAATTGAATTTGTTAAAAAAAAATATAAGCACCTTTTTTATTTTTCTTTTTTCTTTTTGCATATTTGTCATCATCAAAATCCATGATGTCAACATGCTATCATAGAAAACCACGAGCCCACACTGCTTTTAAGAGCATTAATTCCTTGAAAAAATAAAATTTTGTAGATATTTTGCAACCTTAGCTCTATAGGACCCTACGTGATCTCTTATGACATTGTGTAGTGTGTAGAACACTATTGAGAAAGGCATCAAATCCAACGGAGGATAAATACTATGCAATTCCCAAACTTGGCATTTTCCCTGCTTCTACAAAGGCTTCAACTCTAATGTTTTCAATTCTATTGTCATAGCTCAACTACTGTGGTAATATTATATACAATAACGTACCGATATCCATTATCTATAACATAGTTGTGCCTCCTGGATTCCTCGTGATTTTTTCAACGAATATGTATTTTTCAGCATTCTTTTCTCTACAAATCTCTCATAGTGCATGGATATGAGTGTATTCCATTTTGTATTGTTACTTTATGCATAAACCTATATTATTCACAAATATATCATGCACTTCAAATCATTAAATAAAATCCTCTTTCCGGTTGCTCGGTAAAGATAAATTTCCACTTACACAATATTCAATTTAGATACATTAGTGTGTGAGACTTGAAAAAATAATGAGATCAAATCAAGGGGCTCTAAACTCTACAATGTGACCAAGATATTATGATTTTTCGAGTGACTTCTCCAACAAAAGAAAAATTTCTTATTGATGGTCAAATATATGTAAAAATTAAAGTAAGAATCAAAAGTGAATACACGAACATCACAACCCACCACCCTCCAAGTTGCCATTATAGAATGCCTCTCGATGTGATTGTTTGATTATAGTTCATTGGATATAAATAGTCATAATCAAATTTGAAATGTGTCTGAAATGCAATAATTGGAGACATGAGAGTAGTCTAAAAATACTAAAAGGTATTAGTATCGATATCTTAAATACATATATCTGAAAAAAATTGAGGGATATTAATATCAAGGTCATTATCTTAGATTTTTAACATACCACACTTATTAATAAATTCATTTTACATTCTTCACAACTTTTATGTTTAATGGTGACAAGAGGTGTCAATTTAGCTATATTAATGTGTAAGGTTCAAAAAAATACTTCTAGAGAAATAAAAGGCGCGCCAAATTCCATTGTATGGCCATGATATTATAATTTTTTAATTGATATTTCCAAGGAAAAAGGAAAACTTCTTAATGAATGTCAAATTTAAGTTCATAATTAAAAGTGAACCTATTCAGACATTACAGTGCACCACCCCTCGGTTGTCATTGTAGGATTCCTCTTAGCATTACAAAGTGAGAAAAAATGGAACAATTTGACCTATCTCTATAAGTTGACTGAGTGCAATGGGATTTAAGAAGTCAAAAATTGGTTCGAGACTCATTCACCAACATGTACATGCATTTAAATGCTCTAAAATTTTGCGTGGTATGGAAACTTCAGATTCTAGACAATATCATTAAAAATGTTATATATGGTCTATAACATGCATGATAGCTTCCCCAGGGCCATGATCTTTAAATGGTGTGATATCAAATTAGGGTTTTTAACTCATTTAGATTAATTAATGTTTGTAAATATGGTTGAGAATGATAGATAAAGTAGATATAGTAAATCACAAATCCTATATTCATGTATTCTAATTATATATTCTCATTCAAGCTCTTGAAAGCTAGATAAAGTAAGTGTGTGTTAAGGTTATAAGAGATATCACCGATTTACTAGATGGGATAGGGCAAAAATGATCTAGAATTGCACAAGCAAGTTGTCAAGATAATCGTTGAATTGTCCTAAAGATATGGGAATTTGAAACTAAGAGGAGGACAAAGTTTATAATCCAGAGAAAAGTCACTCAAACACATTTCTCTTTTGTGGACAATTTTGTCATCTATAGAGTGTTATTGAATCATATCTCTAACACTATGATCTTTTATGTTTGTAGCTTCACTTCTCGTGTTCATAATTTCAAGATCATGATAGTGCAAAATATTAGGGATTCTTCTTATTTGAACCATAATTATTCTCTTTGAATACCTAAAAATGGGTTTGTCTGATTGTGTTGAGTTACCTCCTCAATGCCTATGTAAAAATACTCGAAAGCGACATCAAACCCTTATAGTTTTCCACCCGATGAATGTGTGCAACATATGTAATAATAATTTTCTTGGAAAAGAAGACCCTAATAGGACCTCTAACACTTGGTAATGATATTTGGTGTAGGATACTTAGGGAAAATTTTAGTGGTGAATATTCGTAATTTGACAAATATTCCATATTTGGAAAATCTGAAAAGGTAAATTTTTTAGAGTAGGACAGTGTACCTTTCACCTAAATTTTCTAGTCTGAAATATTTTAGGGGTTGGCTTCGCCTACTATTGAAACTCCTCATGTATAAAAGGGTGTAGTTCACGAGGTACCCGAAGTATAATCGAGTAAGATTCGTTTGACCTGTAAAGTATAGACGTTGGACAAGGACTTTTTCAAGAATCCATAGATGCCAAACCCATAGATGCATAACAAGAAGGGTTAGACATGTGAGAAGAAGTGTTAGACGTGCAACAAGAAGAACAAATGTGCGATAAGGAAATGCAGACATGTGACAAGAAAGCACTGGGGTGCATGAAAATGAAGGGCTAGAGGCACGCGACAAAAAAATTGCTGACATGTGACACCATTCTAGTTGACGTACGACTACACTCATCTTGCTTTCCTTGATGTGCGACATGTGGTTATCTTGTCACACACTCAAGGGCGTTCGCCTTTACAATGAAACTTCTTCACATAAAATTCATCCATGTCACGAAAGTGCTTCCAGGATATTCACCATGAATTTTCCAATTCCAATTTCCTAGAGGCCTCTTAAAATTATCCCTGAGGATACTATATTGTAAAATGGCCCACGGAAGCCATATACGATGTATGTAGACATAGTGTTGGTAGACACTAAAATTGGCACAAAATCATTATTACTTCATGCTTTTATTAGAATTGTATGTACATGAGTTCAAGACCTTGAAATTAGATCTTAGTGGCATATGATTTAACAAATATAGAAATTTGTAAAACCCTAATTGTAGTGTAACATATGATAACTAATAAACAATAAAGTACAAATTTGACCTAAGCAATAAGCTAAATAAAAATGAAACCTAGGGTGAAAGAGAGGGAATAAGAGACTTAGCTGATTTCACGATAAATTTGAAGTATGCTGAGCTGGAAAAATGATGAAACAGGAGGGCAGACTGTCGCAACTGAACCCAAAAAAATCATAATTATTGGATATGTCAAGATTGGGGTGCATAGGCACTAAATTATGCTCCTGGGCACCTGTGACTGCAAAAATACTCAAAAAATGATTTTTTTTTGTGTTGTACAAGTGTCACTAACCTTCATTGTTAGCCACCTATATGTCGCTGGTTGATCGCAAAGCTCACCAATAACCTGTCAAACAAATGACCTCTTGCAAAACCCCAAAACACATCAAATCCTTAAAATAAAAAGATACAAATGGGGAGTCAGACTGACCCTGACGATCACCCAACTGGCTGAACTTACAATCTGGGAACTGCACTACATTTCAGACTCCATGTAGTTATTATATGTGTGTGTAAGAATCGTTCCCTAGGAGGCTCTTGTGCAAGATGCACTTGATAGCGAGCAATAACTAGATGTAACAATGTAAATAGATGTGTGTATGGAAAAATGAACTTCCCCTCCTATGAAGTGTATGCAGAAGATACAATCCCTTGTCCCTTGAATGAAGCTAGATGTATGCTTTGATGCTCTTAGTAATGCCTTCAGATCTAACCTTAGGTGATGATAATAGATGCTTAGAGATTGGTCTTTTAGTTTGATCACATAACATTGTATTTATATGATTCCCTTGTTTGAATTTTGAAATTAACCACTAAAAGGCCAACCCATAAGAAAGCAAGGTGCCTAACAACTAGAAGAGGCCCAAAAGAGGCGAGTAAGATACAAAGAGGTCGGGAGCACCTAGAGGGGGCGAGGATGCCTAGCCGCTGATGTCCTGGCTGGGAGTTGGTGTCCAGACTCAGAGAAGCTAAAGTGACAAAGATCAGACTTGGTGGTGGGGTGTGTAAGACTAAGAAGGAAACTAGAAAGAAAACAAAGAGGCCAAAACGGTGGTCAATTAGTAATTTTCTCTCTTATGAATCATATGAATGCAAGTATGTGATTAAGACCTAGAAATGTACCCAAGTGCGTGATTTTGTGTCTATATTTTCCCCCATTTTTCGTTTTTGAGTGATTGCTCGATAACATAAAGTAGATAAGAGATGTGTACCAAATAACCACGTAGATCGATGGCAAAAGTGTGCCAAGGAGACAAGAAAAAGGGTGAAGTGATAACAAATGAAGCGTGGAAGCTAAGGAAGAATAAGTGACCCTAGGGGTGGAGCATATGTGATGTGTCATGTTGTACCTGTTGTCATTTTCATGTTTGATGTGTTCAATGATGTGACTGCTGCTTCCTGAAAGGGTGGACCTGCAAAGAGAAAAGCAAAAGAATAGTCAAATATGTGTATGTTTAAAATTCAATCCAAGTATGTAAAAAGTGTGTAAAAATGTGAAAAAGTAGTAAAAGGAACATGTGCACCTGATCCGTGATGAGTGAAAAAGATAGAAAGTGTCCTGGACTGCTATAGAAGGGTTAGTTTTTGGGCAATCTCATGCCACGACAAAAGAAGTGTTGGGGAGAAAGGTCTAGTGTTATTCTCCATCCCTAACTACTTCCTAAAATTTATACACCATTGTAGATGGTGTGATCCTGATTTGTTCTAGCTCAATCCAATGCAAATAGTAAAAGGAGATAGTATGCATGTTGATTGTTAGAGGAATGTGATTGTTCTGTGAAAACTGTTATGTAGACTTGTGACAAATGTGACGATATACGAAAATAACTATAACTACCCCCTAGTCGTAGGCACCCAGGAAAAGTTAGGAGTGCGCAGGCGCGCATGTCTGTATCTGGGCACTAGCGTTTGTGTTATGTTAAGGACCCAAGTCAAATTCTAGGCCACTTATGTGACTAAAGACTGTGTTGTTCCGGTACTTTGTAGGTCTGAACTATGACTGTGTACTACTGAATGGGGTGACTGATTCACCCGATGTATGCCCCCCTTGTTTGGGGTGCATGTGACGTTGCTAGGAGGATGTTTCCCAAAGTAGAGGACCAAACGATGATCTGAAACTAATACCCTGCAGGGGGAATGTGCTTGGTAGAAACCAATGTACATGTAAATAAAGTGGATGGAAACATGTGTTAGTGCAAACAAGACAAATACACATATATAATACAATGTGTAATTCAACAAGCAAGAAGAAAATATAGACCGTGAAAAGCAGGTTGTAAACATGGGATATCACTCACAATGTCGCAAGACAATTAGGGCCGAAGTGGCCAAAAACACACAAGCAATGAATAAGCAAGACATAGGGAAAATCCCACAAACAATGACATATAATAGCAAACAATGGCAAACAGTGAGAAGCAAAGTATCAAACAATCATGGTGGAAAATAGTTCCTACAAAGAAAAGGTTACACATGAAGTACCCATCAACATGTTTGAAAGATAAACAATATTTCAAAACGTGTATATATCGATAGAGTAGTGTGCTAGGAATAATATGAAGTAGTACAAAATGAGACAATAACACCTATAGTGTGTATAAATGTAGATGCCCCCAGGAGCCTCAATAGGAATGGTAAGAGGTACATTGCCAAACATCCATGTTGTGTGTAAAGATCTGTGTAAAGTCTGCATTCACAACTAGAAGGCAAGTGAACGTGCATGTGTATATAGAAAATATAATGACATACATAATATCTAACAAACATAGTAAGCAAAGTGTACATGTGAGCATAAGTAAGCAAGAGTAATGCAGCCAAGATATGTAATATGTTGTGAGTGAGTGGAATGGAATGGAATTCAATGTGAATGTGATAGGAATAGCGTGCCCCCCGATCAGATGTGTATATATGACTGAGATGAGGTTCATTTATAAAAGACCCCTCGATAGTCAAGAATGAACCATAGAACAAGAGTGCATCATTGGGAAATGGTTTGAACTGTGCACTGGAAAGATATATCAATGATGTATAGAACATAAATAGTGTGAGTGGGGTGAGGTTCACTTCAAATTGAGACCCTCAATAGTCGAGTATGAACCGTGGAACTAGGGTGTGTCATAGGGAACTGTGTTGTGAAAGAATGTGATGCTAGAAAGATGTGTCGTGAATGTGCCAAGTGTAGAGATGTGTAGTGTGTGAGGTTCATATATGTAGTATGCCCTCAACAGTCAAGTGTGAACCATAGCACAAGAATGCGTCATCGTGTAATGATGATACAAGTTGTGTGTATCAATGTGTGTGAGATGAATGAGTTAGACTAAATGTGAAGCATGATTTTAAATAGTAGAAAATTAATATACTTTATATTGCTAGAATGGGGGAGAGAGTAAGCATGATGCCCCCAAGTGTATGATGTGAAGAAGAATCAAGTAACATCATTGAAAAGATCATCAATGTCATGATCAAATCCAAATGGAGATACATCAGAGACCTAGTAAGCAATAGTATGCGGTTGATCATATAAGGAGCCATTATGGCATAAGTTGTACACGCCCATTGCGTATTCTTCATCAATGAAAGGTGGTAGTGGACATCCATGTGCATACCGGCGAGTAAGATTTTGTGAATAGCCTAGAAAATAAATCATTGAAAACAAAAACATGGCCGAAGGGCATGGGAAATGATATATCGAAGTGATTAGGATCCTAAGTGCCACCAATGTAGTCAAGTGCGTGGTTTTGTGTCTACAACATAATCTACTCTCTCTCTAGGTTTTCATTGCTTGGTTAGATCACTTTTGATGGTTATTTTACCATGATTTTATGTCACGTCACAAAGGCCTTTGTAATTTTCCTTTTCAAACTTTCTTTGTATCTAGTGTCAGATCAAAACTGTACAATGGGTCCAAGGCCGTACCCCCGGTCTTAGACCTTCCATATGTTTTTGAAGCCTTGGGTCTTCACTTAAATTTAATTTGCGGGTCTCTCCTTGACTCACTTTTATGAGATTGGGTATGTTTGGGTTGGCCTTTTCCCACCACTAAGATTTAAAAATCAAGAGAATGAACTCATATATACAAGGTCTAATGTGGACATTTACTATCTAGTAGGCATCTATCTATCTACCACATATTGAACTAAAAGAGTAAGAAACACTATTACACATTTGCATATCACAACATACGAGGGCATAATTCTAATTTCTTCCATCAACATGGAAAGGTTTGAATGGGATGAAGTATCTTAGCCCGCTATCAGTGTGGAAACACAAGGGCAAGACTAAGACAAGGGATAGTTACATACACTAGGAGAACTACACGAAGGCTAAAATATAGCACAATGCTTAGTGAATCACATACAGGGTGGCCACTAAGGTCAATTTGAATCAACAATTTACATTTATTTTTCATCTAATGTGTGATTGAGTGTGTTACAGGGTAACTAGGGTTTATTTTGTAGGTACATGTATGAAATATGGGGTTTGATGTGACACTGGATATTCTGAAAGTGACAAAGAGTGACACTGAGATCTGGAGACCCCCATTTTTTATAGGCCCTAAACCATACAACAGGGTCAGTTTGTGTTGTACGATCCTGACCGTACTGTATGGTTTTTACCCAAGAGCTCCAACAGTGTAATAGAAGAACTTCTCCAATTCCTAGGCTTTGTTTCTGTTCTAGATCACTCATCGACACAATCTGGAACTTGTCTGAAACAGCTAAGTGACTCCTTTTTCCCAAATACACTTTGTATTGCTTGTATTTCTCCCTTAGAGTGATTTCCATGTTTGTATGTATGTATATATGATTTTAAAAAATCAGTGTACACATTGTTTACTATTTAGTTTATGTATTATCAACCATCATAGTTAATTAATTTTGATTAAGGTTGGTACGTTTTGGTTAACCTACTTTGATTGAATCCTTAACCTAATATAGGATCTTGCCAAATGTCCCATAGGTTAGGCATGTTGATTTTCAAACCCTAGTGTTGTCTTAGGGTGCATATGTATTCCGTTTTTATTTAATTTTTGCTTGTCTGTGTGAATATGGCTTGTTTTCAAGGTTTACAAAGGTATAATGGTTATTATCATTTTGACCAAGTCCATACCACCTATGCAAATGTAAAACATGTTACTTCATCTTCACACTCCCTTAGGGATGATGTATTTTTTGATGTAGGTTTAGATCTTTCCAGTCAACCATGCATTCATCATCTTCCCCACTTTGGCACATCACCTCCTATAGATACTCATAGAGACACCTTTCTACACGACCTAAATCACTTCCCACCTCTTTCCACTCGTAGACCCTAGGGATGATCTTTCATATTGAAGTAGTAACCATGAGCGATCTCCCCCATAGGTAGATCATGACACCAATGCCATAAATGATCTAGATTATGGTTATAATGTTAGTGTTTCTGGTGCATAAATAAATGATTTTCCATATATTTACACATTGATTGATGGTCTCCCTTATGTTTTCAAATATGAAATGATGCATTATAATTACATCCATGATGATGAAATGAATGTTATTTCTTATTCAAATTACTTGGATGACAATGATTGTGTTTCTACTCCTCTTGAATGAAAAACTAATGAGTGTGATTGTAGCATATTTATTTTACTTTCATGTAATAATGATTGCACTTCTATTGTTCCATTTGAATGTAAAAATAATGATGTTGCTTGTTCTATTTTTCCCATCTCTTATGAGTGCAACAATTCTAATACGAATCATGTTTTGGATGATACACCTTGTGTTTCTACTTATCCTCTTACAAGCCAATGTGATGTTTGTACTAGTAATTCTTCCCTTATACTTTCACTCAACCTAGACTGAGTGCTCACCCAAAGCATGCAAAGGTACCAGGCCCCTCTTAGGGTTACTATTACAGGATGTTTGCATGACGAATACTTAATGCATTTGAATCCATAATTAATACATCATTCTAAATGTATGTATAGATCTATATCTAAAGAATAATATACTTAAATGATAACCATGATGAAATCAACACATGCAAGAGCCAATCATACTCAGGATTAATACTCTGATTCAGCCAATACACTCCATTACATTAAACATGATAAATACACAGAAGCTCATTACAATAGATAACACCATAGTTTATGTGCGCATCAGATTTGGCAACATAACCTCACAATAACTCAGTTCTCACATACCACTACTATACTACGTAGTTCACTACATATTTATAAGGGTGGGGACTTTCCCTTCACCACTTATCTATTCCCAAAATAGGTCGCATGCTAAGAATAACCATGTGCCTTTACAATAATAAGCTAACATGCAAGAATGCTAATAATAGATCTCTCCTAGTTAACTATCAGTTAATTCTATCTTTAGTACATCCATGCAAAGTGTCCATAGCCGCTCTTCCAAAAATAGTTGATGTGTGTCGCATAAGTATTTTCCCGTTTGTGTGCTCCGCATGCCATCTTCCAATAATAGATCATAATCATGAAAATGGCTAAGTCCCAAATCTATCCTCCACGCGTGATTCCTTTCCGATCCTCCCGCGCCTTTGAATGTGCTCTACTCTTCCGCGTGAATATTCTGTATGCCTTCTACTAAGTGTTATACATTGTCTGCTCAACATTACCCCACACTAACTACATTTCCACCCCGGCAATGGTTACCTCTTGAATGCTCAAAGAATGAGAAAGAATATAAATGGAAGATAGTAAAGAATTTTCTATACAAAAGAATGATTTACTCAGCAGTATCCTCTGCTTCAACTGGAAGAATGAGTTCTGGATATTCTTCCTTTATTTCAGCCTCTAATGTCTTCCATTCACTTAGTGCAGCCTCTAATTTTTCTGGAATATCTACCGCAATAGACTCCAGCTCATCTTGGGCAATGTCCCCCTTTTCATTCTGCAAAACCAGAACAATGTTGGACATTGCAGACATTCTTCCCTCTAGCAGATCCATCTTCTATGCTATAACCTTCCCCAACTCATCTAACCTTTCCTTATGGGGTTCTTGTGCTGCTGCAAGGGCCTTGAGCTTTTGTTTTACCAATGCCAACATCTCTGTGTGACCCAATGTCTCATCCTTCATCACTTTTAGGACTTCATTGTCCTCTACCATGGTCCTTATCCTGATGACTGCCTCCGGAGCTGTGCAAATATTCAATGCCTGGTCTGCTTTTCTCAGCTCCTCCTGCAAGCTTTGGAGCAATGCCTCATAAGATGCAATCTTCCTCATCACCGAAGCCTTTGCTCGATCTTCTTCTTGCTCAAGATCTCTTGGGGATGGCATGCGCATAGGTCCATCCTCAAGCACCAAATCTACCAAGGTACGTACATAATGCATTGCCGAAGGAAATTTTTCTAGTACCTTGGACTCCAAATGTGGTCTTGCTTTCAGGACATGGTCTCCAATTTCCTCTGCCATGCTGATGAAAGCATTGTTCTTCTTCTTCTCTAAGTCCTTCTCTTGTCGTAGGTGCACTATCTCTACATCTTTGGCCTTGATCTCTTCTTTCAGTGCCCTAATAGTTGCAGCTTTATCCACATTCCTCCTTGCCACCTCTGTAGATACCTTTACCAAGGCATTACTTACTTGTTCATCTGACATAACAGTAGGCTTTACTGTTATGTGTCTGGCCTGAGGTGTCTTCTTCAATCTTCTAGATACACAAGACTCTTCACATACGTCAAAGTCTGGTTCATCCATATGTGTCTGCATTGACCAAGATAGTTGTTTCCTTGTGCACATGGTGGCCATGTCCTCATCCATCAACTCCCATCCATACAATTATTTAAGGCCCACCATGCTTTGGAAACAGGCGTGGACAATTTTACTTGTGTCCTCAGAGTAGCCCATGACCGGTGCAGTATACTCCCCACTTGTCCTCTTCGATCTTGGCCCCTTAGGAACTTGAGTGCCAAGATTTGGAGCTTGTTCTGCTATGCCCTGAGTAGTCTCTTGCTGTTGTTCATCTACCTCCTTTACTCCTTCTCCATCCTTCATTTCTTCATCCTTTGGCTCTTCTATGTCCTCTGGCTATGTAGGAGATTCGGGTGCACTCTCCTCAGACTCTTCTACCTCCTCAGTCAGCTTCAACTTTCTTCTTCTTTTCTCAACTGTCTCCTTCTGTGGGGAGATTCATGGTGATCTGTGCACTAACTGTGGTGTAGCACCTTGGGTTCTGGTTCTTCTAAATACCCTTTTGAAATGAAACTCTCCTTGTACTGCATCCAGGTCCTCATCATCTCCTTCTTGCACCTGAGGTGGTGTAGTCGCGTGCTCAATTCCTACCTTATCTATAGGTTGTCTTCTTCCTCTATGCTCCAGGCCACCACTATCTTCTCATTCCTCTTCCTCTTCATCCACCACTATATGGTCTCTGCAGGCTATGGAGTTGGCACATTCTCTACTATATGCTTACCCTTAGGTGGCCCTGGAAGCGTGAACTCATTTTCCACATATTTTTTGTTCTCCATCTTGGGCTTGAGTTGAAGATACACAAGCACTGCTCCAACATCTCTAACTACCAAGCTTACCAGCTTCATGTTTATTACATCTGAGATAAGCCTCTCAACGTAGGCAGTCCGTCCTGGATATACATATGTTTTTCTCAGAGTGTGATAATCACAATCTACCTTATCTGCGATGAAGCTTAGGTGGTGTGCATCTTTGAACCAGTGAACTGATGCCTGGAAGTAGTGTGTTGTGAAGGCATATGGTAGTTTGTACCAAGGGCTCCAAGCTCTGTCCTTCATCACAAATCATGCAATACAAAAATGTTGGTAGAATGCAAAATGTACTGCCTTACCCACCACCGAAGGTAATTCCTTGGGTATGCACCACTCCTCTTCGAATGCCCATGGAGCCTGTCATACCACATCTCCACCCTCTGCTTAAATGGCCCACTCATGGTCCCTTCACATAAGTATTTATCAAATCTTTCTGCCAGAGATTTATTTTCTGTGGGGTACTCCCAAATCTTTTCCTTTGGCCCATCGGGCACTCCAATCTCCATAAACACCAAAGACAATAAAATAGCACCAAAACTAATTCTGTCACCTGTATGTGCTTCTTCAATGATTGTCTTTGCTATGTGATCCATGATATTGTAGACCACTCCTTGAGACATTTTCTTGCAACGTGCAAGCCACATTGTATTCACCTGTGACCACCTTTCTTGGTCATTCAACTTTGTTACAAGATGTGAAGCTACCTGTACCACTGGGTACTTCTTCAATTTATCAATATCCATGCCACGCGGACCCTTGGTATATCCTAGCTCCTTCCTTGTCTCCAGGATCACTTGCTTTATTTGTTAAGTCACTCTCCAGATCTGCTCCTGAGGCCCTTAATCCTGTTACTGTTGAAATTAAGGTGGCTGTGATTCTAACCCTCCATCTGGTGAAGTAGAAGAAGTCCTCATGGACTCTTCTCATCAACCATCGATACAATGGTTCATACTTTCCAAAGTATGGCAGCTCGTACAACTGGTAGACTCCAATCTACTTTAGTAACTTCTCTCCAGCGTCATCGTACACTGGCATGTCTTCTGTTGTGTGCTTGTTTGTTTTTGTGCTCAACAATGCATCTAGTTCCTTCTTATTATCTGATGTACGATGGTTGTAATCATTGATCTTACATTTACGGATGTGGGAATCCCATTCTTGTCCCACAATCATGCCCTCCAGATACTACATTTCTGAGAAATTACTCTCGGGAGAAATTTCTTCTTCCACTTTGACCTTCTTCTTCCCTTTCACTCCTGTTGTAGGTGCTTTCTTTGGTGCCATTTGTAAATCTATATTTTCTACCCTCTGTAAAGTTAAAACCCTAGTTCGAATCTTTGTGCCCTAGTGGAAATCATGTGCCCTAGCTCTTCCGTAATGCGTCTGCTTCACTCAAACTGTTCACCTATGGGGACGCAAGCTTCTTCTACACACAAGTCTTCTCTCCACATCTGGTTTCACACTCTTCGCACCTCAACATGATTCGCTCGGCTCGTTTGCACTTAGCTCTTTTCAAATTCTCACAATTTCAATGGTAAGAATGAACTCGCATCCCGTCCTTATATAGATTTTCAAAAAGTTAGTGCATTTATTGCTCCTTCACCTACCAACAATCCTCTCATTAATCGACCATTTTCATTCTTTCTGTGTGGTACATCTTCGCACCCAAGCTATAACCTTCTAGTGCACCTTCCTACCTTCTAGCCACTGACTTCTCTTCAAAGCACCTCCATGCGCCCGAGTACCTCGCCACTGTGCCTTCCCTTGGTAGTTCCCATGGCCCCTGCTTACCTCATGTTATACTTGTTTCTTCATTCATCTCCACCTATGGTCCTTGTTTCCAGAAGCAATCTTTTTTTTAACAATTCTCCAACTTGAATAGCACCCGTAGCAGTTTGTTCCTTTCATGTGCACTTATTTTCAATAGTCCTGTACCTGGATATCAATATCCACCCCACACTAATGGTATGTGCAGTCCTCTGTGCATAAAAATTTCTTCAAATAATAATTAGCTTCTGGTGCACAAATGCGCTTATTACACAAAAACACCAACTAAATTGACAAAGCATAGCGACGAAGAAGGAAATACATTAAGGAAATACATAATTGAAAACCTAATCTAAATGGCAACACTGCCTTATTACAAACACCAAGAAGACTTATTTATAGTAGGGCTTCAGCCTACTCCCATTGAAGTACCCAGGTAGCAGTGTTCCATCAAGCGCCTCTAATTGGAAAGCGTTTGTTTCAAGTATGTGAGTGATAACATATGGCCCCAACCAATGTACCTTGAGTTTTCCTGGATGGCGCAAAAACTTAGAATCATAGAGGAGCACCATCTGTCTAATTGCAAACTTTTTATCCCTGATGTGCCTGTCATGCCATCCTTTCTACCTGGCCTTTTCTTGTTTTTGACTCCAACGTGCTATTTCTCATTGCTCATCCAGCTTGATTAACTTTTCAATCCATTCTTCTAATGCTTGTTCATCAGCTAGACCTCCAACATGCAATATGCAAAGAAGGTAGCATTAATTCCATAGGAAGAACTGCTTCTATGCCAAAAACTAATTGAAATGGTGTGGCTTTGTTCAACCTTTTATATGTTGTGTGATATGCCCAAAGCACTGCAGACACTTTATCATCCCAATCCTTTCTTCCAACATCACAAATTTTTGTCAATGTCTGGCTCAAAATCTTGTTGAAAGCCTCAACAGTTCCATTTTCCTGAGGATGATATGGTGTAGTCTTATGGTGTGCAATCATGAATTCATCCAATAAAATTCTGATTGTCTCATTCAGAAAATGTGTGCCCCTATCACTGGTCAAACTCAAAGGACATCCATACCTTGTAATAATATTTTCCCATAGAAACCTAGCTGTTGTAGCCATTGTACAATCCTTTGTAGGCACTGCTTCTGCCCACCTTGTCAAATAGTTTGTGCAAGTAATGATATAGCGTGATCCAGTCCTGCGCGTGGCTGGTGAAATAGGACCCAAAAAAAATCTATAGCCCATTTTTCAAATGGTTCTGTGCTAGTAATAGGTCTCAGAGGCATTTCATCACGTTGCCCTAGTTTTCCAAGGCACTGATAGTGATCACAAGCCTTGCAATATGCCTTACAATCTTTATACAGGGTCTCCCACCATAATCCAGCGAGTAAAATCTTACACGCAGCCAAAAACCTTCATCGTGTTGACCTGGTTTCCCAAGGCACTGACAATGATCACAAGCCTTGCAATGTGCTTTACAATCTTTATACAGGGTCTCCCGCCATAATCCATCGAGTAGAATCTTGCACGTAGCGGCGTCACCTGCAATACCACCATGAGCTTCCTCCATGATGTTCGTGTGTTCATGTTCCAGTACACAATGGCGCAATACTTCATCCCGACCTAACTTGTACAGGTCACCGCTAATCAACATATAGGGTGCCATGCGTATAGCAAGTTGTTTCTTCTCTAAGGATTTCATTCCTTCTGGTGCCATACCTGTTCGTAGAAAGACATCAATGTCCTCTAATTCTGATGGCACGCATTGTAACCTGTATAACTATGCATCAGGCATGGTATCTTCAATGGCCTATGCCTCTTCTCCTGACTATATTCTGGATAAATGGTCTGGTCCAGAATTACTTTTCCCTGGTTTTACCACAACTGTAAAATCAAATTCTTGAAATAAGAGTACCCATCTGCATATGTGCCCCTGTAAAATGGGCTTGTTTACCAAATACTTCAATGCCATGTGATCTGTATAAAATACAAATGGTGTAGCTAGCAGGTACTGTCTGAATTTATGTAACACATAGATCATTGACAAAGCTTCACATTTTGTAGTTGTGTAATTCTGCTCTGCGGGAGTCAACTTTCTACTAGCAAAATAGATAGGATGATCTATAATACCTTCTTTAGGATGAGCCAACACTGCGCCAATGGTCATGCCAGAGGCATCCACATGTACATGAAATGGTTGGTCCCATGAAGGAAAGTGCAGAATAGGCGCGGTAGTAAGTTTCTCCTTCAATGTCTCGAATGCGCGTTGCTGCGGTTCTCCCCAGTAGAATGTACCTTTTCCTTTCAGTAACTCCTCCAAAGGTGTGGCAACCTTGGCATATCCCTTTATGAATTTTCTATAATACCCCATGTGACCCAAGAATCTGTGCACCTCACTTTGACTGGTAGGCTCTTTTAGGCCGATAATGACTGCAACCTTAGCTGGATCAACCAACAAACCTTCCTTGCAGATTATGTGTCCTAACAGTATTCCAAATGGTGTAGCAAATATGCACTTCTTGATGTTCAAAGAGATACTCAACTATCTACATCTTTCAAACATTAAGTGCAGATTGTCACAATGATCCTTAACAAGTCCATACACCTGTCCAATCATCTAAATAAACCTGCAAGAAGTTGTGAATAAAATCTTTGAACGCTTGAACAACTATGCGCGAAAATACAACATGCACATTTTTTCAGACCAAAAGGCATCACAATATAGGCAAAGCTGCCCCATTCAGTAGTAAAAGTAGTCTTTTCCTGATCCTCCTGGGTAATCCTAACCTGGTGATACCCAGAGAACCCATCTGTAAATGAATAGATTTCGCGCCCTGCAACGCCTTCTAGTATTTCCTCAGTGAATGGCGTAGGAAAGGGATCAGTCACACATGCAGCATTCAGCTCCCTGTAGTCCACACAGATCCTAATCTGACCATCCTTCTTGATACTGATCACCATTGGACTAACCCATTCTGACTCGTCCAGGGGCTTGATGATTCCAGACTTCAACATTTTGTCAATCTCTTCTTTGACCTTTTCGTGCAAGTTGGGGTTCATCCTGTAGGGTCTCTTTCTAACTGGGCATGCACCTTCCTTAAGCTTTATCTTCATCTCTCCTAATGATTTATGCATGCCTTTAAGTTCATGGTACCCCCGAGGGAATAAGTCCTGATAATCCCGTAGTAACTCAATGATTTTTTCCACTTCAGAGTCTGACCAATAGTCTCCAATTATGGCCTCCTTAGGCTCAACATCTGATCCAATATTTACTTTCTTTGTCTTCATAGGTTCATGATAGGCATGCGTGGTCTTATCTGCATTGTCCAACACCTCACGCCTACCTGTTGAATGGTCTACATCCAAATCTTCTACTTCTTCATCATCCACTAAGTAAACCATTTTTCCTTTTTCTTTCTCAAGGCAAGTGTGTTGAAGTAGTGTGGCATCGGCCTCTATTTCTTCAGCAAAACACACTCCTGAATCTCCTTCATCAAATAAATCTTGAATGAGTTCCTCCGCCTTGGCACTATCCCCCATAGTTAAGCACTTTATAACCTTTAATGCTTCTTCCACCAGAGGTTTAGTAGAGAAGAAGTCAAACGTCTGGGCCATTCCTGTAATTAAATCCTGCCAATTTCCAGTCTCTCTATGGAGTTCTGCATATACATACCAAGCACGCACACATCCTTGTAAAGTGGAATAAAACTTGTGCACCCAGAGTGAAGGTGGTAAAGCTTCCTGCCCCTCTGTCTAGAGTCTCTCACACTACTGAACGTGGTGCTGAACAGGTTGATTACCATGATAAGTACAGATTTGAGTAGGTGCATTGCTCCTGAAGAACCTAGTAGCAAGAGCAATCCTAATTTCATTCCATCCTACAAGATTATCCTTGTGAACCACCCACCAGTGTGCTTCTGTCCCGTGTAG
Source organism: Taxus chinensis (assembly GCA_019776745.2). Lineage (NCBI taxonomy): Eukaryota > Viridiplantae > Streptophyta > Pinopsida > Cupressales > Taxaceae > Taxus > Taxus chinensis. The sequence continues at coordinate 39,167,569 of CM034147.1, forward strand.
GGTATATGCTAGCATATTTCATCTCTCTAATTGGTCTATCCACTATTCCTCCATGGCGTGTAGGAACACCATAGGGTCTCCTTCTCCAGTGTAATGAGGTACCGAGTTGTTACCTATTCTCCTGATATAACGCGGTCTACTGTCCCTAGTAGATATGTTCTTTACTTCGTGCCCTACCAACTCATAAGTGTTATGAGCCCAATTATCACAAGCAACACTTGTAGTATTGCTAATAGACTGTGCATCCTCCCACTAAAGGATTCCTTCTTTAGATGGCTCATGCGCCTCTGGGTCCTGGACGACACGTACATAAATCCTATTCAGGTCTTCCTCAGTCAAGGGCTCAACATAGGGCACAAATTTTCCATCTGTTAATGGGATAATAACTCTTTCCTCCTTGTTTTCAAAGCTTATATAGCCCTTGTTGAACCAAAGATCAACATTATTTGCATAGCACCAAGGACGCCCCAGTAGAGTTGGGAAGCTATCTGCCTCTGCCAGTGCTAAGACCTCAAAATATCAGTGAACTTGGCTCCTTGTATGGTAATGGAGGCATCTTTTAAAACTCCAATGGGAGTGGCCTTAGTCCGGTTAGCCATGAACAAAACATTCGAAGATGGTTGCAATGGAGGTCTCCCCATTTGTACCCATGCATCTAAAGTAAGAACATTGACTTCCGCACCTGTATCAATCAATATATTACTCAAAAGCCACCCATCCACAACAACATTCAGAGTGATCTCCTTGTCATAATCTAGGCTATGAGGGGGAAGATTTGCATGTAGGATCTACCATCCAATCTCAATACTTGAGTGCAGAGTGTTTCCCTTTAACCAATTCCCTAACAGTGGAATGATATTCTCCTGGCACAACATCTTGCACACTTCTTTCAAGTCATCCATATCAAATTGGACCATCTCTAATGCTTTATTTTACTCCATCTTTTGTGATTGCTCCTTTAAATATTGTATTTCACCCTGAAGATTTCTGAGTACCTCCATGGTTTCCTGATAAACCTCCTTCTGATGGGCAGGATCTGGGTACCGTGCATGTAGAACCTCCTCCTTAGTGATGGTAGGATTCTGCTGCAATGCTTCTTTGGCACGCGCTGCTTCAGCGTGGGTAGTGATCCTTACTTGCAATGCCTCAGATTCTAGTTCCAACTTGGGAATCCACTGGTTTTCCACAACACGTTGTATCCTAACCATCCTGTGCCTTTGTTTTCTTGTTTATGCTACTTACTAAGATGCTCATACAAGTCCGGGCATTCCTCATAACTATGATTCTTCCCACAGAAAGAACATGTAATATTCTGAGGACATTCACGCCTGTAGTGGTCAAGAGATCCGCATGTATAACATGTTCCGTGAGGGAACTCGCCTCGTTCACTACCATGGCCTCATCCTCCAAATCCACCATGGTATCCTCGACCTCTACCATGACCACCTTCAAAATGCCCTTCACTCCGATCATAGCACACCTGATTGTGATCCCGATCCTGATGCTCATTCTTGCCTTTAGAGTTATCTGAAACTCTTGTTTGTCGTACACCAATTTCTATAACATCATGGATCTGACCAATCAAATGACAATCTTCCTTGTCATGAGTTATGGACCTGTAAATTTTACAGTAACAAGAGACGTTCTTCCTTATTGCACGTTGTAATAATGGGCAATGGCTAACATCATGGTTTAAATGACATATCTCATAGTCCAACAACAATGAGCGTACTGATCTGTGGGGAAAACTATCCTTTGTGTGACCTTCCACTTCACAATTTGTGAACCAAATCCCCGTGCACATCTCATGTGCTGAATTTACCGATAGATTTTCCAACTACTTTGCCATAGCCGCGATCTATGCTTCTAAAAATGGGCTCACCCCAATGTCTATACTTCCAACTGCCTCAGTGTGTAAGGTTGCTTCAAGTGCTTCGCGCGGATCAGTGTATGTCTTATGTGATAACGCCCTCCTAAAAGGGGTAATCAGACCTCCAAAAAACCATTGCGCATGCTGGCTCGCATGAATATCATAAGAAATATTAGATAAAAGCGTTTTGAAATGAGCATCATACTCTCTGACACTCTCAGTAGTGCCTTGCTTAATATCCTTGAGCGCGCTTATACTCTTCTGCTCGAACTCAGGGATGTGAAACTCTTTAAGGAAAGCATCTTTTAAAGCTACATAGTCTATGCAAGTCTGATCAGGGTCAAACTTTCTGTACCAACTGTGTGCGCGCCCTTGTAGCGTAGTAGCGAATTGACTTGCCCTGCGCTCAGAAGTCATGATTCCTTTGGTGCACCATAGTATTTCACACATGTGCATGTATTCGGCAGTATCTTTTATGCCCATATACTCTGGAAGACAAAGATACATCTCCATGTAAATATTCTGGGGTTGGTACGGACCTTGCCCACCTAATCCAGAGTCTCCAGTGTTTCCTTTGCCTCTAGAACCAGTAGATCCACCAGAACTAGAACCACATATACCTGCTGATCCTGAACATATAGTCAAAGTCAGACAAAAAGATGTACTCCCCTATGTCCCAACAGTAGTACTAAATTGCACCCCTACGGTCTGCGAAGTGTTACTACTCCCCGAAGAGAGTCTAAAATTCTACGCGCCTGAATTGTGTGCAGAAGATACACCTGAAAAGGTACATTCGAACAATAACGAAGACATTTGTACGGCCATCAATGTGCTTCTTATATGACTTACTCCTGATCTCCCACTGCCTAAATTAGCTTGCTGACTATTTTTCGTACTAGATACTGGAAGACCAAGAGCAAGGGCAAGGTTGTTAGGTAGATTCAGATGCGCACTTGCGGCCTAGGTCGTCTCTGCTAGCGCGCTTCTACTTGAGGTTGAGAGGGGTTCCCTGTCATTCTTTCCCAAATGAGGGAGTTCCTGATGCTCAGGTTCCACGTCTTTTGCATGAACTTCAAATCCTTCTCAAGCCATGTCTCTCCGCAACGCCATCCACTTCGCATGATCCGAAAATAATCAAATTATTACTACCTGATCTCGGACCCTTATAGGCTTCAATTAGTTGCCGATAATTTACTCCTTTTAAGTAACCAATTTAAAATAAATGCAAGACAATAATGACAATTGCACACAGATTGATTACGGAGTTCAGCAATTGCCTACGTCTCCGGGTTCGTGGTCGAACCGTTCCACTAGTCAAAACTTGTAAGTTACAATAGTACTTTCACAAGAAAACCTAATGGAATTTTACTTGCCTACCAGTACACCAATTCTTCAGACGACAAGGGTGAAAAATAGCACCCGACTTCCACCTTCTTGGTGTACAATCTCCTTCGGCTGTGATCAGCCTTCCCGACGCAAACAATGCGAAGCTAGCACTTCGGTCGACAATCCAAGATTTGCAAGTACTTGGTGTGGCGCTATGGGCCGACTAGGTAGTTTGAATAACTCCTAGCCACAAATATTTAATTTATTATTGCCTAACAAATAATAGGTCAATAATAATAAAATATAACAATGCCTAAATAATTTAGGTCTTCACACAACAATTTCTCATTCTCCTCTTGGCTCGGACTTCGCCTCCAGCGCTCTAGGAATGAGCTTATCTCCGAGTTTGTGTGTAATGTGTGTCCATTACAATGAACTAGGTACCCTATTTATACATTTTTAGGGCCCAAAAATAATGCATTGCCATATTATCCTAGGCTAATATTAGCCTAAACCCGTACATAGAAATTGGGATTAAATCTTAGCATAACAACTTAGATAATATTCAGGTTGCATTTTTAATGGGATTAAAACCCAAGTTTGGCACGGCTGCATTTGTTAAGGGATAAAAATCCCATAAGGAGCGGCATTTGTTGAAAAGAGGGAATAAATCCCACATTTGGCGGTGTTTGGCTTTGATAAGATTTTTTTAAAACCTTAGCCACCCCTTCATTCACGTGGATCTCCACGCATGGGCCTTTGCCCCCACACCACCGCTTCATCTCCCTCTCCTCACGTGGAATCTTCCACGCATGACATTGCATGCCTTTACCACGTGGACATAACCTAGCATGTTGGCTGATATGTGTGGTCGGTTGGTTTATGTGAGCTTTAATACTAATTAATGTAGCCCACTTGTCATCTCCCGATAGGCAAATTGAGTGAATTCGATGAGTAGTGGCAAGACCACGTGGTGCCTTGTGGACCCACCACGTTGGCAATAATACCATAGTCCACACGGCAGCCGGGCTCCCCTCCGTAATAAAAGTTGAGCCTCTTGTTCCACTGCACCACTTTTACGCTCGACGAAGACCGATGATCGAAAACCAACAAATAACTCCCTTTTTCCTTTTCGCCACGTGTCGTAGTGCCATTGGTCCAATATTGACCAGTTAACCAGAGTTGACTTTCCCGCTGTTTGAAATTTGACCGAACATATCTAGAGCTCCCGATGTCCGTTTGTCACGTTCTCACAGTCGTTGGAAATATCTTAAGATGATCTTCTGCACTAACACCATTTAGGGATGTTTAGGGAACTTTCAAAAATGATCCCCTGATCACCGCAATGTTACGCTACTTCTTTATCTCCCTCTCTCGTGCCTCATTATACTTAAGCTACCTTTCTTTTCTCTGCCTCACTACCACTAGGTCTTCCATCTTTCACTAAACCTGATCCTACCCCCACTTGTGGTGGGGTTTAGTTAGTCATCAATTTTATCTCCAAGTTGAGGGTTACCATTAAATTTTTTATCGCCAGTGGAATGCCTTGTAGGTAAGTTCCGCTGGGATATCGTAAAAAAATTGGAATTCAGCTACCTCTGGGCACGAATAAGTGGAAATTGAGTACTACAAGATATAGTTGTTCAAAACACCACGGAGCCACGTATCCATAAAGCGATTCCAAATCAGATCAACATCATAAAGGGTATGAAATTCTTATTGCATCAAGACAAGTGTGTGATACCTCCAATTCCATTTAGACGCATAAGCAACTAGCCACTCATACAATTCTACTGGAAAGATAACAAAGGAGCTCTCATACAAACAGTCATACAGATTCTGGTCCACCCACGTGCGTGTGTCAAACTTAGATCCAGTGCTGAACCTCTGTTCGTATTGTTCTTCTAGGTCGTGTATCCACTTCTCAACACTTGCTAAGGTCAATAGGTATGTCTTCATCCCGAACCATCCTGAAAGCAACAAAAAAAGAGGTCTTGGAAATGGAACCAATGATGCAGCCTAGAATTTACCAGTAAAAGGCCAGGCGTGCTGGCACATCACTCAGCCTAGACTGAGCGCTCACTCAAAGTGCGCAAAGGTACCAGGTCCCCTCTTTAGGGTTACTATTGCAGGATGTTAGCATGATGAAGACTTAATGCATTCGAATCCATAATTAATACATCATTCTACAATGCATGTACAAATCTATATCTAAAGAATAACTTACTTAAATGATAACCATGATGAAATCAACACATGTAAGATCTGATCATACTCAGGATTAATACTCTGATTCAACCAATACACTGCATTACATTAAACATGATAAATATACAGAAGCTCATTACAATAGATAACACCATTGTTTATGCGCACATCAGATTTGACAACATGACCTCACAATAACTTAGTTCTCACATACCACCCCTATACTACGTAGTTCAGTACATATTTATAAGGGTGGGGACTTGCCCTTCACCGCTTATCTATTCCCAAAATAGGTCGCATGCTAAGATTAGCTATGCGCCTTTACAATAATAAGCTAACATGTAAGAATGCTAATAATAGATCTCTCATAGTTAACTATCAGTTACAATTCTATCTTTAGCCTGCATCCATGCAAAGTGCTCCATAGTCGCTCTTCCGAAAATAGCCAATGCGTGTCACGCAAGTCTTTTCCCGTTTGATGTGCTCCGCACGCCATCTTCCAAAAATAGATCATAATTGTGAAAACGGCTAAGTTCTGAATCTGTCTCTGACCTCAACGTGTGATTCCTTTTCGATCCTCCCATGCCTTTGAACGCGCTCTGCTCTTCCGCGTGAATGTTTTGTATGCCTTATGCTAATTGTTATACATTATCTGCTCTATAGTTAGCAAAAATGAGCATGTTTATTTTCCTTTAATGGCAAATAACACATATGTCTATACATATCCTAGTGTAATTGCATTGCCTTTTGTTGATGTTGATATCCCTTTATAGCCCAATCATGAAGTCAAACCCATTCAACACATGCAAACTTCAGGTTATTCACCCCTCAATCATACTCCTAGACCTAATGATGTTCATGTGGCTACTATTAATGGTAGAGTGCAACATTTAAATGAACCCTTAGGTTCTTTTGTCATACCCCCTCAATAGGTGCTTTCTCTTATGCATGCGGTAGGTGAGCTACATAGAAAGGTTCACACACTTAATTTAGAAAGAAAGTCCTATTATGCTAGCATTGGTTCAAATATTATTCTTGGCAATCATATTCCACATAGAATACTTCAACTACCATTCCCGTAAAAAATTGTCACACCTTCATTTCTCTTGTTTGATGGTACTAGGAATGCATATATACATCTTAAGCAGTATACATCAACCATGGGTCCTTATGACACTAATAGGATGGTCCTTTAATTTTTCTCTAAGAGTCTCATTAGTGATGCTCTCTCTTGGTTTACTCATCTTCCCTATGGCTCTTTAGGTACTTTTGTAGATCTTGAGGATGCATTCTAACCTCACGTTAGTTATGATCGAGGCCCTAAGGCTACATATGAGTGTTTGTCTTCTTTACATCTAGATGAAGGTGAATTTGTATCTAGTTATATATTATGTTATAAGGAAAACATGCATTTACTTATCTATCAACCTAGTGACTTAGAGATGCAATTCATATTTTGTAGAGGACTTATACAATCTCTCAAAGAAAAATTACATTATGGTACTTGTATTTCATTCCATGATCTTTTCTTACCTGTTATTCATGTAGAACAAGATATTATGCTAGCACATCAACCTAACCCCTTAAATGTGAATGATACAATTGTTTCTATTGCACATGATTATGACACATGTTAGAATCCCAATGATAATCAAGTGAAAGTGTTACATCATGGTAATACTTTTTATCATCCTAATCCTAATAAAATATTATGAAAACCATCTCCTCCTAAGTGGAATCCCATCTATTTTGATAAGGATCGTGATAGGCCCCATGACATCTTACTTACATTACTTCACAAGAGGATGTTTCAGTTACCATTTACTGATTATCTCCCTCCTTATAGGCTTGAACGTGAGAAGGGTCATCTGTTTTGTAACTTCCATCATATTAATGGACATCGTGACAATGATTGTTATGCGTTAGATCATAAGCTTTAATTATTAGAAGATAAAGGTATCATCTCTTATGAGACACAACATGTAGATCGATCTACTTCACCTCCTCCACAACATAGACTTGTAGGTAGCGCTACACTTAACGAGCAAATTTCTCCATCTTTCCATATTTCTCGCACCGACACTTTTACCGCACATGAGAAATCAAGGACCATCTACAAATGGGTTAGCAAGGAGCATGGGTTTGTCCCAAAAGTTAGACACGTGATTTCGTTAGACCCTTCAGTGTTATCAACCATTCATCCCATTAAGTTAAATCCTCCGGTATAGTCTCTCTCATGCATCTTTCGTACCATACATACCTCATCCCTATTAAGAACTTATTTGTTATATCACACAATATATTCAATCCCTCTTTACACTTGCAACCATTGCACTTGGTATCTTATGGGAATATCCGAGGATCGCCCTTCCTTCATTCTTACGAGTAGGTTTCCTCACTTCATATGCACACAAGGATTAGTGTACAGTCATGAGTCCCTTTTGGTATCACATGTTCCCATTATTCATATACGATTCACAACATTACCATAATCATATGTGTTCATTTCATCTAAAGTTATATCACATAGCACATTACCTTATAATTAATCACAATACATCACATATCATCAATAAATCAACACAATATACATATACATCGATCACCTACTCAATTATATATATATCAATGCGACACAACACATATAACACAAGTCATACACAATGCACTAGAATCCAAAATATCAACACACACACACACATATCGCATCAAAATGCTACACAACAATGGTGTAGAGAACATAGCTCTACATACACAGTGCTAACCCTCATCACTCTCAGTCTTTACATCTACTGGAGCTCTTGAGTTAGAGGCTCCTCTTGGGTCTTGGAGTCCTTTGGATTGTGACCTACCACAATAACACGATAATTTCTCTCGCAATATTGCATTCATTTCTAGTACATGGGCATACTATGCATGCAACTCTATTAGTCTCACCAATAGACTCTTTGAAAAATCAACCCTAGGTTGGTCTATGGGTTGTCTTGTTAACTCAACACAACTCTCATCCCTCTGGCACTATAAGACTACACAAGTGGTTAAGAAGTCCACCAGTGACAAGTTCCCTTGGAATATTCTAAAGTAAAGTATGAATCGAGGCATCCACAATAGTGGTCTAATAAGCATCAACCACAATCATTACAATACATGTATCAGACACCATCAATTTCCAACCAATCACTAACACATCGTTAACAAATAACCCAATCACAATATATACTTACCCTGAGCTATTATCACTATTATTATATCCCCACCGAGGGCATCTCCCTCTCCTCCTCCACCTTCAGGTGGAGGATCTTGAGCCTCATCTACACCACCAAGTGGTGCACCTCCATTTAGGCCTCCCACTAATATCATAAATAAGAGCACCCATTGATGCTCAACCCACCATGTTGTATAGGTTGTGGTACAACCCACGTCATCCCTGTCACTCATCACTATCATCGCATCCACTACCCTTGCTAGGGGTGTAGTAGGTCAGTCACTGTGGGCCCAAGATGAGCACCATCTCTATGGGATACATGTCTGGACCGCCTCCATGGGTATGGTGGTGGGGGAACCTCCTACGTGATCCCAAACTGGTGGGTCAATCTCTCATATTGATATAATTCCCCGTGCATAGGGAATCAATCCTCTAACAAAATAGTCCGTCAAATACATCGGGGCTCCACAACATCCTTCAACCACTCTGGATAGTCTCTATACGGTCTCTAAGTAATATCCACCGATGTCACTTTATCCAAGATCCATCCATAAGTCATAGTATCAAAACTCCGCCTCTTGGGTAGGACCCATCATGCTACCACTATCTCTAGATGTGCCAATCAATATGTGGCCCGCCTATGGGCTACATGAAAGTAATGTGCTTGTAATCCCAAATATACAATAATGTGATAGCCACCACACCACCGTGGTGGTTCTCTAAAGTGAATATACAAATCTTTATACAAGTGTGCTAACATACATCGACTCTATGCATATCGGGTCCCATGATCCTCAATATCTTGAAAAATATATAACATCATATATGATATAGATACACCACCACCATTGATTGCTACACACGAAGCCAATAACACTGTAATATATTTCTGCAACCATGAAACCCGAGATGTCAAAACAATGCTCAATCTAATCGAGGGCTCTCCTAGCCCACCCTATCCTACAAAGTATCTTCATACAACCCTTATATGATACGTTGTATCTGCGGAAACACCTATACTAACTCTCTAACCAATGAGAATCTCATAATTTAGTTCACTTCCTCTAAGGTGACCATCATTTCCCTTGTTGGGAACCAGAATGTGCATGTGTCGGCATTCCACCGCTCACGTAACGTTGTAATCAAGTACATATTTGGGGGCACAATCCCCCACCATGCTAAGTGATAAAGCACTACTTTGTCCATTATGTCCCAATCAACATCATCCACACCTAAGGTAAATATAGTATCCATGTGTCACACACCGTGAAAATCTCTCACTTGCACATCTCTCTGTAAACACAAACCAACACAAAAAACATGTATATGTAGTCACAAAATCACACACTTACTACTATTATTATACTGCCGAGTATGTTGTTTTATATATGGATCTTGCATAAGAAAATTATTCACTAATGACCCATCCCGTAGTCCGGTCGTTAGTCTTGTTGGTCTTTGTTATTATTTGTCTTACACATTCATCACTCAATCACACAGTTCCGATCATGGTTTAGGGGCTCCTATCTGTCATGGTTCATTCAATTGTCGTCTCTAGTCTTTAACTAAGGCGCCTAGATAGGGATTAGGGCGCTTGGGGCACCCTGGTCCCCGTCACACTTGGTTTTAATTTAGACATTTGAGGTCGGTCTGTATGGTTTTCCTTCCCATCTCCCTAGGTACTAGTTGGCATGTCGGGTCATTAGTGTTAAAATTTGAACAAGAGATCCCTATATAAGCACAACATACATACTATCTTAAGGGAAGACTATTTCTACTAAGGGCTAGCTATCTACATAGATCAAGGGACTGCATTTGGGCACTATTATGCATACACACTACATAGGAAGGGGAGTCTATTCTATTCCATCCACCATTTTCTATTTTATCTAGCTATTGCCCACTACATTGGCGTCATTGTCGTTAGGGTACCCTAGGCACATTATTGCACACACAATCACATAGAACTACATCGTGTCTGAGATATAGTGCAACGTTCAGTCATAAGTCTATCCATTTGGTAGTTGAGGACAGTGCGAGCCATTCATTTGCATCATTCTTTTAAAAATGTTTTGATGTTTTTGTATGGGGTTTTGTAGTTGATTATTCATTGGATATTAACAACGAAACCAACGAACCAAGTGCGACATCCACCTAACCAAAGGCGAAGCATGTGAAGACCTAATGACAATATCATAATCAAATTTCAAGCTATTTCACAGACCAGGGCGCCCAAATTTCAGACCAGAGTGCCCCAGGCACCCTTATCCTTCCCTAGGCGCCCCAGTTTGTCCATATATACCTTCACTGCTACTTTTTGAGGTTCGTTGTTACATTCTGTTCTGCCATTTCACCACTCTGTTTAGTCCTACATCACTGTGAGGTAAGTCTAGATTAGGTAAGTACCTTTCCCCTTTCATTTTATGTCATCTAAATTACAAAATAAATTACTTAACATTTACATTTCAGTATATTTTAATTATTACATTGTTGTACTCTTTAGAATCATAATAAAATTCAATTTTTATAGAATCAGTATCAATACCTTTTTTTTGAATCATCAAAACATAAAATCATCAAAACATGCTTTGAATCCCATTAATCACCAATATTCTAACTTGGTTCAAAACCGTATGACTTTGGTCAAAACCATACAGTTTCAGGTCAGAACCGTATGGTTCTATACGGTTTCAACCTAGGTCCAAAACTGGATCCTTCAGTCTATTTTCAAATTTTTTGCAAAGTTCGTCAACAATCGAAAATTTACAAAAATTGACAAAATCATGCTTATCTCCTACTAAAAAATTGCATTAACTGCACTCACTAGCTCATCTATCGTATTAATTTGGATGGCCTCTATCGCTCTCTCAAACTGTGAAAGAATCATGTCTCCGGCCCTCAACATCCTTCTCGTCAAAGAGCACTATTCTCAATTACTCAATTACAAATGAAAAGTAACTTTTAACTTTTCTATTTTCCTATGTATGGTAAAATATATTCAGTAACAAATCATGCCTCTCACTTTGACTATAATTTAAATCTCCACTAATACTCCTATCACGATGTGGCCCATATCTAGGGGCCCATTCCTCTGTTTCACATGTCATTTGCAACGTTGATTCATGATTTTTGGCACTCACATGCCACATCATCACTATGCTATATTGTAAACACTATGAGAATGTACGTACATGTTCCCATATCTATACGATACATCTTCTTTGACATGTATTGCATAAAAATTATCTGAATTTGTTCTTTTTCCATGCCAATGAACTTATCATCCAAGAGCAGTTCAACTAGTATCTATTATCAATTGGAATTTAAAAAAATAAAAGGTACAAAAATAGGGCCAAATAAGAGGCTTTGTACCTTATTTCTTCTTTACAAACTTTACCTCTGGAGTGTATATCTTTGTTTGCAACCAAATCAATCTGAGGAGTCAACTGCAATATGGTTTTTAAACCAAAAAATATGACTATTAACATAGTGTTTATCCCCCTAAAGCGTAATAAAAGCCATAATAATGAAACACATTGATAACAAAGAGAAAATAACATACCCATTAATGAAACATGAATTATGGGGTCATAGGATGAAGCAAACAATTTGCGCCCCATATTCTAGTAGACAAGAGTAAGTAAGTAAACAATATAATGAGCCCGAGACATAGAAATACCATGATTCAAAGCAAATAAAACCTAACAACGTACTAAAACCCCCATTGTATTGGTCTCAACATCAATGAAATAGGGTCTTGCTATTAAAAAACAAAAGCACCAAAATACTGCAGCCATGGAGATAAGTAAATCTTCAAACAACACTTTGAAACCCTAAAACAGGCGCAAGCGGAGTAAAAAATTAAATACATGATATGCTTTGAAGGATTCACAACACAATAAAGGGTTTTTCCAGATATTGCATCTATATACCCAACACTCACATATAAGTGAAACACATAAATGCATTGAAATCGATGAAGTGACAGGTTTGAAAATGCTATTAGCACGAACATGTTGTAGCTGCCCTCCACAAACCAAGTTGCTACGGTCGTATAAATCCATTTTACATCCAGATGGTGTGAAAAATCTATTACAGTTACTGATTATTAACCTCCTATCTTGTAAGATTATTTGATCAACAAATATTGGAAAATAACACAACTGTAACTTCACAAATACAAACACATAAAAAATACCCAACAAGGTGAACACAATATTTTCAGACAATTGTCCCTGGAAAAACCCCGTAGGGAAAACCAGTACTACAGATGAGAAATATATTAAACTTCAGCAAATCAAGAGATATACAAATACTGCTTGCCTCTTATTGGCAGAGCTCCGACAATCTCCTAATCCTCCTGCTGATATTCCTCCACTGCTATCTCCAACGCTATCACTGCGCCCTTGCTAACACTGCAAGACTACTTGCTAACACTACAAGTTTCTCTAAAAACTTCCTTATTACAAATGACCCAATGACCCCCTTATATACTACTCTCGTTGAAAATCAACGGCCGAGATTAATACAAGTGAACGGCTGAGATTAAGACAACTCAATAACCATTAACAACCTTGGTTATGAGGTGTCACCTAAAAGGAGTCAATATTAAATAACAATTGTTTTTATCCTAACAACTATTTTTCTAAATTCTAGGCCAGAACGAACAGCTGGTCCAAACTACCCATAAATAATGCTGCTATATTAGGGTGAGGACAAACAACTGTCCAAGCTACTAAGATTAACACTCCCTCTTAGCGAGGAAGCTGTTCTGCATGACACCCAACATCTCTCTGAAGAAGATGAATTTTGCCTTCCCCAATGCCTTTGTCAGAATGTCTGTTACCTGCTGATCTGTAGGTACAAATTGTAGCTTAACAACCCCGCGCTGTACACAATCTCTGATGAAGTGATACTTGATGTCTATATGTTTTGACCTATCATGAAACACCGGATTCTCAGTCAACTTGATGCAACTCTGATTGTCGCAGTGTATCACCGTAGTCTCAACCTTCTGACCAAACAAAGCTACTAGCAACTTCTGAAGCCATATAGCTTCACATGTTGCCATGCTAGCTGCTATGTACTCTGACTCTGCTGAACTCAGAGCCACAGACTTCTGCTTCCTGCTGAACCAAGATACAACTCCTGATCCCAGACTGAAACAACACCCTGAAGTGCTCCTCTTGTCCATTGTACTACCTGCCCAATCTGCGTCAGTATAGCCCATCAACCTGATTCCTTCACCTCGAGCATATCTAATTCCATACTCGATTGTACCTCGCAAATAACGCAACACATGCTTTGCCGCAGTCCAATGCACTCTCTTTGGGCTCAACCATGAACTGACTAAGAGAGTTAACTGCAAAAGTTATATCTGGCCTGGTATTGACCAAATACATGAGAGAACCAATCAACTGCCTGTATAAGGTGGGGGTCTACATCCTTCTCCCTGGATGTGTCTACCTTCCTCCAATTCATGATCATGGGTGTAGACATGGCTTTGCAATCTTCCATCCTGAACCTTTTCAAGATTTCCATGCAATATTTCCCTTGCCCAAGGAAAATCTCTCCATCTTTTTGCCATACCTCCATGCCTAGAAAGTAGTGCATAAGTCCCAAATCCTTCATCTCGAACTCCGCTGCAAGATCCCTCTTGCATTCTTCTATGAGCCCCAGTGAACCTGTAAGAAACAAGTCATCTACATATAGGACAAGAATGAGAATCTCACCTCCAACTACCAAGTAGTAGAGATTAGCATCTGCCTCACTCTTCACAAAGCCCATTTCCTGCAAGTAACTATCAATGCGCTCATACCATGCTCTGGGAGCCTGCTTGAGTCCGTACAACGCTCTCTTCAATCTACACACGTGGGTCTCTTTGTTGTGTGCTACAAAGCCTTCTGGTTGTTCTATGTATACCTCCTCTTTCAACTCACCATTAAGAAATGCTGTCTTGACATCCATTTGATGGATCTGCCATCCCATCTGTGCTGAAATTGAGATTACAGCTCGTATAGAAGTATACCTGGCAACTGGAGCAAATGTCTCCTCGTAGTCTATTCCCTCTTTCTGAGAGAACCCCTTTGCCACGAACCTTGCCTTATATTTCTCGATGCTACCATCTGCACCGTGCTTGATCTTATAGATCCAGCGTGATCCAACCACTGCCCTATCTGTTGGTCTAGGCACTACCTCCCACACATCATTCTGCATAATTGAAGTATACTCCTCAACCATTGCTTCTTGCCACACTTGATGTTGTGCAGCCTCCTGATAGCTAGAAGGTTCACTATCTACCAACATACTAACTAATGCAACATAGTCATCATACCTGGCTGGTGGTATCCGTTGTCTATTACTCCTCCTAGGAGTACCCACTAACTCCTGAGTATTCTTCTGTGTCTGTTGAACCTCACGGTTCTTGCTGCCAACTGTAGAGGATGAAATATCAACCTCCATGTCTTCTTGATGCATCTCTTCTTGCACATGTTGCTCCATACTTTGAAAACTCTCTCCTCCTAAGTCTATGCTTGTACTAGTAACTGTACTCGAGCTTTGCTGCCCTTGACTCGATTGAGTGATCCTTGGAGCTTCTGTTGGCTGCTCACTCTGATCATCTACTGGCAAATCTCTAGACCTTCTAAATGCCTTGTCCTCCATGAACTTGACATCACGTCGAACAATAATCCTCCTGGTCCCCGGAATGAATATCCGATATGCCTTTGAGGTTTCACTGTACCCCACAAAGTACCCTCTCTCTGCAGTCTGATCTAACTTGGTACGTGTATCCTTAGGAATGTGACAATATGCCAAACTCCCAAAGATCCTAAAGTGACTGACATCTGGCTTCTTCCCAGTGAATGCTTCCTCTGGTGTCATCTTCCCTAGTACCTTATGTGGAACTCTATTCTGTATGTATACTGCTGTACTGCATGCCTCTGCCCACAGATAACGGGGTATATCCTGGTCATGCAACATAGCCCTTGATGCCTCCGTTATAGACCGATTCTTCCTCTCAGCAACTCCATTCTGTTGCGGATTGTAAGGAACAGTCCACTCTCTCTTGATTCCTTCTCTGGTACAGAACTCCTAGAACTCATTGCTTTTGTACTCGCCTCCATTGTCTGACCGAAGAACTTTTATCTTCCTTCCTGTCGAATTCTCCACAAGAGCTTTGAACTCTTAGAAGCGACTGAAAACCTCATCCTTGGTCTTCAAGAAGTATATCCATGTCTTCCTGGAGAAATCATCAATAAAAGTAACAAAGTACTCATACCCTCTGAGAAACTTCGTCGACATTGGTCCACATACATCTGAATGTACTAGATCAAGAACGCCCTTGGATCTGGTGTCACTCCTTGGAAAAGATGCTTTAGCAAACTTCCCCAACACGCATCCCTTACATACATCATCGTGCTCTGTGCTCACCTCAGGAACACCTGTCACTGTCTCATGAAGTAATTTAAGGGCTCCATGATGGATATGGCCCATCCTTCTATGCCATAGCTCTCCCTGATCTCTAAGATTACTGTTGCTCATGAGTGCCTTAGGAATATCAAACTGCAGCCTATAAAGCTGACCGCTCCTAACTCCAATAGCTATGGGTGATTTCCAATCCTTGTGCTTGATCAACACATGTGCCCCTCTAAAGAGTACATTGTACCCTTTGTCCTGAAGGACAGATACAGAAATCAAATTCATCCCTAAGCCTGGAACATGCAACACATCATGAAGGGGAATCATCTTACCACTCTCCCTCTGAAACTGAACAGTCCCTTTCCCAACTGAGTTGAGTTTGGACATGTTCCCCATAGAGATCTGGATTCTGGTGCTCTCTTCCTTATAACTGGAGAAGTATTCTCTAACTCCTGTCATATGATATGACGCCCCACTATCTATGTACCAAAAACTTTGTGAGGTTGAGCTAACCATACATGCTATGAGTGCAAACTCATCTTCCATTCTACTAGAGAGCTCATCTGCACTTGCTGAAGCCGCAACTTGCTTCTTGCCTTTCTTTTCATTCTTCTTCCTTTCTAGGCAATCGCTGACATAGTGGCCAAACTCGTGACAACCATAGCACTTGATCTTCGAAGAATCTTTCTTCTTCTTTTCACCTTGTGAATTTGATCCTTTACTAGACCCCTTCTTTGCTTTCCCTTTACCCGCTAGGGCAACATTTTCCTGTTCCACCTCACTTTTCTGACTCTTATTGTTGGCTCCATTGACAAGACTTAGTCTAAGCTCCTCCTGAGTGAAATCACTCCATAGTCGATCCCAACTCGGTAAGGTGTCTCGTCCATTAATGACTTGAACAAAGACATCCCACTGCTTAGTAAACCCATTTAGGGCTATTCTCACTAGCTCGTCATCATTTGGTTTGTCTCCAACAGCTGCCAATTCATCCTTGACAAGTCTAAGTCTGGTGAGGTAACTTGTGACGTCTTCTCCCTTATTCATCCGAGTATTCCTCAAATTTTCTCTGAGAATCAGCTTCCGGTTAGTGGTAGCATTCTGGTACAGATTCATAATGGCATCCCACATCGTCTTCGCAGTATCTAACTCTGCAATATGCGGAACAATATGATCCTTGACACCGTCAAGAATCAGCCTCCTCGCCTTGGCATCTTCCTTCTTATATGCTAAGAGTTGTGTTGCATCTGTAGGTACAGGTACAACAGTGGTCACATATTCCTTGATACCATTCTCTTCCAGCAATAGAGAAATTCTGGCTTTCCAGACACCAAAATTCGAGGCTCCATCCAATTTTTCCTGATCTCTTAAACCTGCTGAGGCCATCTTAAAAGAAAATAATAATAATAATTTTGAAGAGGTTAAACTGGGTTTTATAAACCCTCACTTTCTTTCACCTAGGGTAAATCTCTTCTACCCGAACTTAGCTCTGATACCATGTGAAAAATCTATTACAGTTACTGATTATTAACCTCATATCTTGTAAGATTATTTGATCAACAAATATTGGAAAATAACACAATTGTAATTTCACAAGTACAAACACATAAAAAATACCCAACAAGGTAAACACAATATTTTCGGACAATTGTCCCTGGAAAAACCCCGTAGGGAAAACCAGTACTACAAATGAGAAATATATTAAACTTCAGCAAATCAAGAGATACAAATACTGCTTGCCTCTTACTGGCAGAGCTCCGACAATCTCCTAATCCTCCTGCTGATATTCCTCCACTGCGATCTCCAATGCTATCGCTGCGCCCTTGCTAACACTGCAAGACTACTTGCTAACACTGCAAATTTCTCTAAAAAACTTCCTTATTACAAATGACCCAATGACCCCCTTATATACTACTCTCGTTGAAAATCAACGGCCGAGATTAATACAAGTGAACGGCTGAGATTAAGACAACTCAATAACCATTAACAACCTTGGTTATGAGGTGTCACCTAAAAGGAGTCAATATTAAATAACAATTGTTTTTATCCTAACAACTATTTTTCTAAATTCTAGGCCAGAACGAACAGCTGTCCAAACTACCCATAAATAATGCTGCTATATTAGGATGAGGACAAACAGCTGTCCAAACTACTAATATTAACAGATGGTCCGTTATGAATTTTGAAGCACACGTCTGTAAAATAGGCCAAATGAACTCGTCTCCTCCAATGTATATTTCGCAACAAAATTCGGCCTAGGTAGTCGGTGAGTAGTAAACATGGCATGGCCTCCTCCATGTGCAGTAAACACAGAGCAAATCCTATTGCAATGCTACGGCTAAAACATCGATGACATTCGTGGCTTGAGGACCTTGTGGCACGCAATACTTGATAAGACTGCATGAAAAAAATACCAACATTGTAGGGACGTCACGGGATTTGGAGGAAATAGCATTTCAAATATCACTACCAATGATTTCAGTGCCTTATACCTTTTTCCTAAACTATGCACAAATGTTTCCTGTCGTGACCAAGACGACGAAATAACATTATATATGAAGTAACAAAGGGGACACAACTGTAAACAGAGCAACATGCTCATACACGGAAACTATGCACATAAACATACATCCGAAAACCCAATACCAATAGAGAGAAAATACATAATAACTGTTTCGTTATCCTTCTTTCAAAGCACTTATAGCAAACCAATGCATTTTTTGAGTTCCTTCGCGCATATAAACCACTTTCAGCAGACAAATATATAGGTAAACTCACAAAAATTGAAGGGGTATCACCACCCACATGGAACCGTCGCTCTTGACATTACAAATGGACACGGCTGAACCTGTCCATACCTCACCGTACGATTTGTGCCAAATCTCCAAGCACACGACAGAGCGAACGCGAGACAGAGCATCTCTCCTTAAGTACATACGCACAACAATTCACGAAGGTTAGGACGACAGTCGTTTTGCATACGGTCACTCCAGTGTCGAACGACTGAGCCTAACAGAATGGTCGTCCACTGCATGGCTTGAAATCTCCAGTGTCCATCCACGAGCCTAGGTGAACGCAGGTCTCAGTGAAGCGGGACAGAAAAGGAAAAAATCTTATACCTATTGGATGGCTAAGATTTCTTCAATGGTCGTCCCTCTATATAGCTGAAATCCCAATCCTCAACTGATATACTACAGGTAAACGAGTACCGCAATGTAAATGCCTATCGACGTAATAAAAGCATAGCAATCTTTCAACGCCTTCAATGTCTTCAAGATTTGCTTGCAATGCTTGGCTGAAACTAGCAAACACCTTGCTGTTGCTACTCACATTTTCATCATTATCCTCGAACGGGCTCAAGATAAACTTTATCCCATCCTTCTCAAGCATAATGGTTTGGCTCTACCATCATGCATGGCTTTTATGTCATGGGTCTATGGTTTTCCTAACAAAAAATGACATATGTCCTTAACAATATTATCACACCAAACTTCGTCCTTATTAGATCCTATTTGAAAATCAAATCAAATCAACATTGCTCATTCACCACTAAGTGATGACATTTATGAAGCCATGACATGCAATAAGGATTAGGATATACTAACTATTGGAGCCAAGTTTGTTTACCTTTTTATTAGTGAGTAAATTGTTTTTGCTACTACTAAGGGAGAGGAGCCAATTGTTGAGAATGGACCAATACTTGTCAGGGTACATGGAAATTAGGGAGCTAGTACATGTCACTTTCTCATTTATATTTCCAATAAAAAAGTACCAAATAGAATAAGTCACATCAAGTCATTTCACCCCAATTAGCTAATCAAATTATGACTAATAGGTAGAAACAAATATGTGACTTGATTTTCAAGTAATGGTTCACCTTGAATTTTCTTTGTATTTAAAATAACCAAATTTAAATATTAAAAAAATGTCCCTTCCACGGTATTTTAATATTTAAATCAAAATATATATAATAGGGAGAACATAACCTATTAAAGAGTATTTTTTGTTTTGAATTATATGATGTTTTGTTTTCTATGTGGGCCCTTAAACTTAGGGTGCACAAAAGAGTGGTTCCTCTCCCTTATCAATAATAACTATACAACACTTACCTCCGGATTTGCTGATGGTTTTGAAGAGATTCTTTTTTATTTTTAAAATGGCTCAATATCCCTTTTTCCTGGTTTTAGGCCTTTAGCAATACCCTTTTCATCACGAGGACCTCTCTGTGGTCAGGGTCTTTTGTCCGGTCTAATGGTGCAACAAATTCCTCATCAACTTGCACAACATGGGTGTTGGTTTCATTTATTTCTTCTGCCATCATTTTATGCTCATCAGCAATCAAAAACCCCATGAGCACATTGTCCACATCTAAAACATGCTCCAACATAATATCCTTTTCCTCTTGAAGGATACGATCCACCTCTTGACGGTTGATTTTGCTCTTAAGAAATAACTTCTTCTCCTTCATGCCCATTTTGGCCTCTTCCAATATGTGGGTGAATCCTTCCTCTAGTGAATATACCTCTACCTCTGGCTGTACTTTGTTGCTTCCTGGGCAGCTTCTCCTCCTTCAAGGCATTTTGATATGCCTCATCCACAGCACTCACATTGAGTACTACCAGTTCATTCTGGAGCTGAAAGCTTAGTCAATTGAGATATCCAGTAGTTGCTTGTTCCTTCTCTTTTTGCAAGTATACAAATATTTCTATGTATTCTTGTGCAGACTCCTTTTGTCTCCAAATGAAATTAATTGAAATTCTGTTGATGGTCTAAGGGCTTTGCCATTCAACATTTTAGGCCATAACCTTACTTTCTCCTTGCCTTAATTAGCATACGAATTTACTGACTCCTTGTTCATATGCTAATTACACATACCCATTCACTGATATCGCCGCCCCTTAATGAAATATCAAAGATCTCTAAAACATATCCTAAAATAACCAGCGGCAGTGACACACTTGAAACTAATTACTTCTTAACAAATACCTTGATTCATGAACCAAGTTCTAATCTACTACATGGGATTCATCATGTTAAAGAGAATAGAGTTGTTTTCATTACACCATCAGTACCCATGACTCAAACTCATTCATTAAAACTCTCAATCTCTGCTACTTATATGCCGAAGTCTCATCACCATATAGATAGCAAAAACAAGAATGAATTAATTCATCAATAATCCCTGATCTCACCACTTCATCATACCAGCTGAACATTCTGCAGAAAAAGAGATATGACAAATTCGTTTTTGGGGCATAAAACAAACTCAAATTCGTTAGCAGACTATGGATGAAGTAGTCTATATGCTGGTATGGGTGCCTCACATAGTCCTTCCAGATAAGGTCTTTTTCTTTAGTAACATATAAGCTTGTACAAAGCCTGACTGGTTGCTTTAATGGGTGCTCTGAGTAGAGGCGTGCCCTGTCCTCTACATGCATTTCAAATTCAACGAACTCCTTGGAAAAGTCCATCATGCCATTCACTCCATGTTTTACAATCTGAAAGCTCCACCACATATACTACCATTGAATCTAAGCAGATCCGGTTGTGGAAAAAGAAAAAATTAAATGTTTTACCTGGAAGAAGCCATCCTCCTCAAGGCTCCCAGGCACTCCTGTTTTCATCCACCACAGTTTTTTCTTGGCTTCAAGATGATTGAGTCCATAGGATACACGTGTCCCCATAGCATTGAGATGGATTTGACCACGGCCTGTGGATGGCATCTTTGTAAGAAGTTTACAAAAATAAAAACAACACTTTTATGAACGGATTCAGTTGTTTGGGTTGTGTTAAATAGGATTTTGGCAGAGTTAAGAGGCTGATTTGGCGTTCTCTTGGAATTTTCCTGAGGTCAGTGCAATGCAGATTCGTACATATCTTTGAGCACTTGCTAGCCACTCTCAGCTCCTCGTCTCCTTGCAATAGAACATTTGAGATAAAGGTAATCACCCTTGCTTCTATATTTGTAGAATTACAAATCTCATCTTGTTACAAAAGCGCTCCTTAAGTTGTCAATATATGTGAGGTGGTCATTAAATGTAATTTACTGATTTGACACAGCTCAATTTTTTTAGAAAATGAACTAAGAATTTTCTTTAGAAAAATATAGAGAAGCAACTTGCCATGGCCTACTAGGCCAGCAGGAAATCTGAAATTTAACTATTGGTGAAATTTGTCTAATCCACTACGGGCAAATGATGTGTTCAATGGTCTACAGCTCTCACTAACTTGAGGGGTCATATTGCTTGCTAAAAATATATCCATCCCATCCATGAGTAGAGAAATGTACAGAGGACAATGGATCAAACTTGATGCGCAGAGGACAATTGAGATAAAACTCATTGTTGGTTTTATGCTAATGACATGTCGAAGGTTTTTGAGCTCAGAGAACCCTGTATCTGTTCCAAACAAAATTTTCTTAAAAAATTACCTCAACTGAGTGAACCTGGAAAGAAGAAAGTGTATTAATGTACCCAAATAATCAAATATCTCGATAGGACTATAAACTCTTCAACCGCGAGCTTGAGCAACATCTAGAGATAACATAGAAGCCACAGATAATAATCCATCATTCAATTACATCATTGATCAATTTCTATCTTGAAGCGATCCAAAATACTCTTGCTTTTCAATCCCTGGCTCCAGAATGCCCTCATGTATTCTTCAAATTTATATCCTTTGTACAAAGCAGGATGCTCCTCGTCCACCATGGATTCTGCAGGAGCAATGAAGGTATCCAATGAAGGCCCATAGAAGGTAGGAATAGATATTCGGGCAGTGGTTGTATTGGTTACAGCCCGGTGCTCGGCGCTCTTGAATCGTCCATTGCTGACAACCTAATAAAAACCCACAAAAAAAACAAATCAAAATTCAGTCCTCTTAAAACAAGCTGGGGAATTCTATATACAGTTTAATTAATTTAATTTACTATAAACCTGAAGTTGATCTGCCAAATTCACCACAAAGGCATTCGGTATGGGGTCTACTGCAACCCATTTCCCCTCTTTGAGCACTTGCAGGCCACTCACATCTCCTTGCATTAGGATAGTGATGCCACGTGGATCTGAATGAGGTGCTACGCCAAAGGTAAGATCTGGATTTGGGCATGCAGGATAGTAATTTATGTTCATCACCTGGCTATGGTTCCCAAATATTGTACTCAAATAATCCGAATCTTGTCCCAGAGCTTCAGAAATCACAGACAGAAGCCTTAAAACTAGCGCTCTTATCTCCTTAGCATACTTCCCTGCAACCTCTCTGTTAAAAAAAATTAAAAAAGTCGCGTAGGTCATTAGTCAACACCCACTTTTTTTTAATGTAAATTCCAACTTGAGAAACATTTTATTTTCGGTCACAACCTGTAACCTGCAGGTTTATGAGGCCATGAATGGATGAATTCCTCCAGAGGATGGCATGGATGTGTTAGATAATCCCTCCAGTCATAGAATCTGTCTTTGGTGATGTTGAAGCTTGTAGAAATCCTGACAACCTGTCTTGGGTCCTCTGAGTAGAGACAGGCCCTGTCTTCGACGGGCATTTCAAAGAACTCTTTGGCAATGCCCATCATGTTTTTCATCACAGTTTCTGGAACTCCATGATTCACAATCTGAATCATCCATGTTGAAATTAGGCAATACCCAGATAAAGAAAAAGATCAAAACATATTAAATTTTACCTGGAAGAAGCCATCCACCTCACAGGCCTGTCTGATCTCATTCACTACCTTAGTTCTATGAGGGTAATCCAAATCTTTGAGGTCTATCAGTGGAATGGTATAAGAATGAGAGACCTCCGACATGTGGGGACGCTCATGAAGAGGAAAGATGTATTTTTCCTCAACCTCAAAACGGCTAAATCCATTGGACATGAGTTTTTCACTGACATTGAGATGGGCTGTGGATGACATCTCGAAGCCTTCAATTGCAGTGGGATTGAAGATGGGTGTCTGGCTTTGACATTCAATCAAAAACAATGGTATTTGGTTGGGTGGAATTGACATTTATTAGATTGCGATTTGGCTTCGTTAAACTCAACATTTTCTTTACTTACCTGGTTACACTTAAAAAAATAAAAGTCCCATTTACATAGAAAAATGTAATATTAATAGGGGAATTGTCTTTCTACAAAATCTTCCCGTCTCTAGCGGTGTAGTTAAGTATTTGTTAATGTGGTTAGTGGGGTTTGTAGTTTTTGTCCGTTGTAACAAAGGTGTTTTATATTTAGAGGATATAACTAAACAAACGCAAGGGTTTTTCCCAAAAATGTATTTATTTTGCAACTTTTAAGAAGTTGTGTTTAAATATTTGCTTAATCTGATTACTAACTTTTTGTTAAAATGTAATTTTTTTTGCCAAATTAATTTTAAAAAAGGTGTCATTTGGTCTTTTTTGGTTTTTGGTTCCTTTCTGCAACTATATATAAAGAAGTTAATGTCACCCACCTCTTTACTTCGGAGGTTTAGATCTTCAATTCCTCTTTTCTTTTGTAGCCGAGGTCTAGTTTATAGAGTGACATTATATTTTGTTTGTTGGTAGCATTTGCTAATATGTTTTTATACAAATGATGGTTTCACCATTTTTTTGTGATTCTTCTTAGTCTAAAGGTATTGATGGTTTTAGGAAATGACTTATACTTAAATGAAGTGATGGGGAAGAATGCTTTGTGTTCATTTCAATGCTTTTATAGGAGGATGAGACGGTGGCATTCAAAGGATAACTTTTGTGTGAAGTAGAGGAGATGCTAGATGAGTTTACAAATTATTGAGCTCCTCCTGCAAACTTGTAATCATTCCAACAATATGGCTGCAACCATGGTTCAAAATCGAGCCCGTCACACCTCTTCCCAAGGCCTCAAACCCCTTACAAAAGGGTGGGTAAAATTTTGCATGTAAAAATAAAATAAAATGTAAAAATCATTTGACAATAGAGAAGTGCAAGTTACTTTTAAAATTGAGATACTAGAACAAGGGAAAAAAAAAATTTATACAACGTTCTCTAATCTGAATTATGTAATTCAAAACACATGTTCAAGTTTTAATAATTATTCTCTGTCTAATTAATGTAATTAGGATCACACAATTTCTTTTTAAAACCAATGTTCTCTGTTCACATATTTACAATATGGAACACACATTCAATGCCATTCAATCATATAACAGATACCATATGCTGTTGTAAATGACTCGAAGAACTACCGATCTCCCATTTTATGGCTCGGAGTTTCAGCGATCTCTCATTTCATGACTCGGCGACTTACCGATCCTTCATGTTAATCCATGCATTGTATAATAAGTATACAGGGTTCTTTTACCATTTCTAGTTATCGAAGTGATCCATTTAAGAGGCCTATCTGAATATCTGTTACTGATATTCATCTGACATCCTGCTTCTTAAACTAGGTGATTAGGACAATGCAACCAGCAACTTGCGATACTTTGGCCAAATATTTTCACATGCTTTGTATGATCATATTCCTAGATGTTATACACATCAAAGGAATAATTCCTTCACCTCACTTCGTCTGTTATCTAGAATGGCCTTTCCTGATCTCTGTCAGTCCTTCGGTCTAAGGTCAAGCTCTAACCCCAACTAGCAATATGAGCGAGTATAGGAAGGCACTCATGGTAACTAAAGGTACGCAGACATACTATGTCATCCCTAGGCGACTCTGTGTGTCTAGTTACCTTTAGTCCTCTGGAGTCACTCCATATATGCGATCACATTCCTATCCCCATCTAAGTAACTTAGTCCCAGCTTATGTAAACTTGATGATATGATTCGGGAGGGCGTTGTAACATGTCAGCTACAACATTGTGTCGTCATGAAGGCCCCACCTTCATGAAGACACCATATTGCAGCTGGCGTGTGTCGAGGTCCTACGGAATCCTCTCATCAAGGAATACACATCTAGCTTGAGTGTGATTGGATTATAATCTTAATATTTAAGATCAATTTTCAGCAACCGTGCTGATCCTTTAACCTCGTTATTCGTTACAGTTGTATATAGCTAAGAGAGACTTAATTTGTCTTATAGCTTAATATACATCCTACTCCTTCATACCGAAGGGTTGCATATTTTCTTCTTGGTTCTTTTCTTTAATACTTCGGACTAATAGTCCACTACAGCTTAATGTAGTAAGTTCAACCTTTTAAACTTAACCAAGTTTTACTCCCAACTGTAATTAAATTTAGAATTCCATCTTATTAGATATCATTTACACGAGGTCTAATTCTAAAAGAAGGTATTCAATTATCCTCTATAACCTTACTTTAGTTAAGGTTTGTTACCAATAGATATGTTTTCCTCATATCTAGTATTTCTAAATTTAAACACTACGAGGATATTAACGAAGTCCGAATACAAGGTTCAGCTACTCCTATGTTATTTGATATTCCTTAGCTTATAAGACTAATCCCGAATATCATTCAATTAAGAGTTCATATTCATTTTAAATCCTTTTTTTAATGTCAATCTAAATTTCATATTAACCCAAGTATGAATTAATTGCACATTCCAACTTAAAAGTTGTATTCAGTAAAGAATAGATATTATGTCCTTTTAAAATCTATCCACTATCATTTGAATAATTCCAATCAATGAATAACATTATATTCTCAATCTTTATTCAAATAGTTCAAAAGCTGATACAACCATTAAAATATCACACCTTTCCTTGTATTCATCCATAAGATTTACAATCTATACAATTATCAGTCCAAACAACTGGACTTCGTTTATATCAAACAACATTACAACACATAAGGATAGAAGAATGTAACTTCTTCTTTTCCCATTTCCTCATAGAGGAATAATAGCTATCAAATACGATCCATCCTCAACTAATCAAAAGAAGTATCAGAAAACAACCATGTCTTCGTTTTTACTCAAGAACCATTTGCAAAATTACTTGCACGGGTCAGTTCATTGAACTGAGCATATTAAGCACTTGTCATTAAAATGAGGTGCTTTTAATTAACTGTCTCAATAAAAGAACCCTGCTTTTATGAAACGTTAAAAGATGAACATCATCCAAGAATTAAGTACCAATAAGGATGAACAGCATAACAACCCAATCATCTAATTACCATCCCAATCAGACAAAAGGATTACTACCCTTTTTCCCAAATAATTACTACAAGAAGTAATTTCCTTCAAACAGTTCCAGATTAAAACATCTATAAGAACTAATACACCTATGTATATACTGTTGTTCTAATGTAAATGCTATCAATTCCATTCCCTTACAATAGTTAAAGAAAAGATTCACGTAATAGATTTTAAATAAGACTTCCAACAGAACCACTTTCCTTTCCTTTCATACTACTCGTCTAATTTCAAACAATCAAACGCTGAAGAGAAAAGTAGTCATTCACCATGAACTCATTGGTGTCAATCCTCAAATACAACAATAGAATAATACTTCTTTCAATTCAGAATGAAAGTAAACAGCAATTAAATGCAAATGCTTACACCAAGGCAGTACAAAATTCATTCATAACAAATATAGAATTTCAACTGTATGAAAGAAGAAATGATCATTACTTCAAATTATCCATTCAACACTCTCTTTCCTTTCATCATAACTATACTAAATAATTTAATCCAGACGTGATATCAATCAATGATAACAGTCCAAAGAGAACTAAATAAAATCAATAATCGAATAAAAGGAAGAAGGATCATATTACCTCTTCTCACTGTCTAACCAAATATCCACTATTTAGAACAGACATAATCCAATAGTATGATTCATTCTGAATAGTATATTTCAGTATTCAAAAACTACTAATTACCTTTCCAAAAAGTTGACCAGAGTTCATTGCAACTGGTCCGTAAGCATTAGTACCAAAATAACCTCTAAATACAATCATTTCCTCCATATATTTCACTCAACAGACTTTCTCATCCATATATAAACAAGCAAGAATATACAGCTAGTTTTACAACAAACGTTTCATCGTAAAACAAGCATTTCAGCTTTCCTGAACAACAAGGATGTACAGCTAGCTATGAAATCATGATTTCATCATAATAGTAAAAAGAATCATTTTTCGAACTTTCAAAGTAAGAATTCCACTTATTTCAGTCTTGATGAAACATAAATAGTAGATATATATATATATATATATATATATATAAAATACGTGTTTCAACAGTCCAGACCCACAGAGTCTAAATTAGTAAACTCTACCCAGTCTATATCTATAGATTGACTTTTCTGTTCCATTCAATTAGTAAACTTCTTCCCAAATAGTCTTTATGAATGCCAAGAACAAGAACAGAAATCATATTCAATTAGAACAAGAGGTAAAATGATACTATGAACCTTACTGTTCCCAAGGAATTTCATATCCCACTATTTAATATAACACTAGTTCAAAAATAATTCAACAAGAGTAACCATCAAGCAATTCTCACGGTTTTCAATTAACCATTCAGTGCACAGAATTCAGAAAACAATTCACATATTATCATGTTACACAGAAACCGAATCCATAATGCACAATGCAATCCATTATCATTAACTTAAGATTTCAAAACAGCAAGAGAAAACTCAATTCATTAATAATTTTGTAATAAAAACACTCGTCATTCTTGCAAAACGCAAAGTATACCCAAGTCGATATTCATCTTTATAATGACAGTTCAAACCAGGCATACCGAATCATCTCATCCTTCCATTTTTTACAAGAATGCACAGAACTCAGAAAATAATACACGCATAGCTAATGCATTCATCAACTCAACTCATATTGGGTAATAAAAATGATTACCCAACATTGTCAAACAACTCACACAACAAGAACAATTTATTTCATTTAATCATTATGCAAAGAAATACTCCAAGTCATGACATGCAGCAAAGGGAAAATGACTCAACCCAAAAATCACTTCAACAAATCAACAACATCATTTAACTAAAACACCCATCATAAGAGCAGGGTTGTTTTAATGAGACGTTTAAAAAAAAGCAAACGGTTTAAGGAGAAGGGCTTAACATGCCTGCAATTATTTTTGTGGTTCGAAGAAAACTGCACGTCCACATGAGCTATTTCTCTCCACGGCATCCACAGCAGGGCTTTCCCAATAGTCCACTAACTTCCTCAAGCTCAAAAATAGTCGTGGCTAACTCCAAACAACAGCAAACAATAACCAAAAATAACAGCAGGTTTGACAGAACCATGGAAGAAATGCAGAGCAACTAAAAACCCGAATGAACACAATAACAAACAAATTTTTCCTCTATCCTCTTTCCAAGGCGAGCTGGTCGCTAAGACCAAGGTCATTAAATGCATTGAATGCATTGCTTTTTCCTCAATTCCTCACGCCACCGCCGACTTAGGTTGGCGAGTTTCCTTTTTCAAATTTTGCATGTAATTCCTTTTTATCCACTTAGCTAGTTGGATGCCTCCAAATTTTCCTTGTTCCCGCCAAACTTGGCACTGAAACTTGTAAGGACATCATTTACTGTCCTAATAAATTTCTAACCTTCCCTTCTTATCCGTTTTCCATCCACATGGGTCCATAAGTCCCCTTCCATAGGTTAGTAATAGTTTAGGATTTTATAGTCCATAGCTAGGTTGTTCACCTAGTTCATAAGTTATTAGGATTTGCATAACTTTCATCCCCATGCAATTTAAAATCCACGTAGGGTAGTAGTTAGGTTATAGGATAAAACTTAGTTGTAGGTTAGAATTTAATTCCATAGTATTTAATTAATAGTTTCCAACAAGTCTTACCGACTGGCGTTCACATTCAACACAATGTAGGATGTTTCGTCCTATTCTCAACACATACCTGTGTCACTTGCATCTAGACTCCTATTGTCTTACGCTGTCTAGCGTTACAACTTGTATGTGGTTTGGGAATTGAAACTTTTCCATTGGCATCTACGTACCAGATATTCATACCTGAAATCAGGTGCTGCAACATTTATATCAACCTTCAGTCTGGTTTCAGACTTCATTCCGATTTAGAAGTAAATCGACAAAGTGATCACAAGAAGGCCACAACATACCTTGGATCAATGGAATTGATTCAAGGTGTGCTGTCAATCAGCGAAAAGAGTTCATCAAACATACAACAAGTCTGTTGTCTCATTTTGCAAAACACAAGCAATAATAACCTCTGTCCCAAGTAAACAAATTACAGCAAACAAGGGTCCAGATTAGTAACACATTCCTTTTAAGATTAAAAGATATATCTTAACATATTTATCTTCATTTCTGTAGTTACAACATCATGAAAAGTGATTACCATGATAGCTTACAAAAATCAAGGCATTACATTCCTCCCTTCTTAAAGAATCATCGTCCCGATGATCAAATTAACCAATTCAAGGAGTTTCTAGGACAAAATTCAGTTATTGTCCTTCCATTCATAAGTTCATACCAAAAACAGATTCACTCATTAAAACAATGTTTTAAGATAACTGTAAAATAGACCAGTAATTGTCTAAATTTGGTAGAATTATCAGTTTTTTGAATTCAATTTCGATCAAACAAGTATGGAAAAGAAGATCTCATTTCTTCAAGATTTTCCCAAGTTGCACTTTCTTCGCTAAACTGGTCCCATTGGACCTTACATTGATTCACTTCGCGATTTCTTAAGTACAACTGGCGAGTTCCCAGCACTCGAATGGGCTTAACCACGATTATTCCTGGGTCTTGGACCTGCAAGGAATTCCAATTCAGCACATGTGATAAATCTGTTACGTATTTCTTAAGCAAAGAAATATGAAAAACATCATGCATTTGTGATAAAGCAGGAGGTAATGCTAGACGATAAGCTACAGGGTTGATTATTTCAACAATTTCAAAAGGTCCCACATAACGAGGTGACAACTTGGCAGCCTTGCCAAAAGTTATTGAGCTCTTTTTCGGCTTAACCTGAAGAAAGACCTTCTCACCAAGTTTATAATTCCTATCAACCCGCTTTAAGTCTGCATAACTCTTTTGCCTATTGGCAGCCTCCTTTAGATGTTCCCAAAATCATTTTGATTTGTTGTTCCATTTCCGTGAGGATTTCTGGCCCAATTACCTCTCTGTCCTCTACGTTGTCCCAGCTAACAGGGGTTCTGCATTTTCTTCCATACAATGCTTCAAAAGGTGCCATTTTTAAAGAGGCGTGGTATGTATTATTGTAGGAAAATTCAACCAGCGGAAGGTATTCCTCCCATTTATACTGCTGGTCCATGCAATACATTCTTAACATATCCTCTAAAACTTGGTTGACTCTCTCGGTCTATCCATCTATTTCCAGATGATATGTAGAGCTGAAGTTTAATTTAGTTCCCAAGGCCGCATTAAGCGTTTGCCAAAACCTTGATGTCATCCTCGGATCTCTGTCTGATATGATCAATTCGGGTATTCCATGCAATCTAAAAATTTCATGTACAAATCTTCTTGCTAACACTGGTGCATCGTCTTTCAAATTACCAGCAATGAAGTGTGCCACTTTGGTTAATTTTTCGACGACAACCAGGATGATATCATGCTTATTCCTTGACATAGGCAATCCTTGAACGAAATCCATCGTTATCACTTGCCATTTGTACTGCGGAATGCTGTGGGGATACAGTAATCCAGCGGGATGCATATGTTCCGCCTTAACACGCTGACATTCCAAGTAGTGTGTTACAAATTCCACCACATCCTTTTTCATTCCCTACCAGAAGTATTGTTGCTTAAGATCAACAAGCATTTTTATAATGCCAGGGTGTCCAGAAAAAGGTGAATTATGAAATTCAGTTAACAATTTCCTTCTTAAATCATTTGCCAAGGGTATATATACCCTGTTTTCGAACCTCAAAATTCCTTCATTATCAAAACAAAATCCCTTATACTTTACATCCTTTGGATTTGCAGTAAGTGTTGCTTTAACTTGCTGGAAATAAGAGTCTGATTCCATGACATCTTTCACCTCATCCTTAAACTGAGTTCTTAATGTTATAAGAGCAGAGATGTGCTTCCTTCGACTCAGAGCATCTACCACTCTATTTTCCTTGCCTTTGATGTAGCTTATATCAAAATCATACTGAGACAGAAATTCTAACCATCTTCGTTGTCTTGCATTCAGATTTGGTTGAGTAAAAATATACTTCAACCCCAGATGGTCAGTTTTTAACTCAAAGGGTTTGCCAAGAAGGTAATGCCTCCACATTTGAAGTGCATGTACAATGGCAGTGAGCTCTAGGTCATGTGGAGCATAATTATGTTCATGTAACTTAAGCTTTCTGCTTTCATAAGCTATGACATGGTTATTCTGTAACAGAATGCCTCCAAGACCTTCTCCAGACGCATCCGTTACAACCGTAAAATTTCCATTTGGGTCTGGTACAGTTAAAATAGGTGCTGTAGTTAACTGTTCCTTTAAATTTTTAAAGGCAGATTCACATTTGTCAGTCCAGACAAATTTCTTATCTTTCTTTTGTAGTGAAGTGATTGGGGCAGCAATTTTTGAAAAGTCCTTAATGAACTTTCTATAATATCCTGCCAAGCCCATGAAGCTTCTTACTTCATGCACGTTCTTAGGCGCAGGCCACTCGGTTATAGCTGCGATCTTTGAAGGGTCTACAGCTATCCCGTTCTTGCTTATAACGTGTCCCAAATAATGCACCTCTGCATCATAAAAGGAACATTTAGACAATTTACCATACAACTTCTCTTTCTTAAAACTTCCAGCACTATCCTTAAATGTTCTTGGTGCTCTTCGACATTTTTAGAGTATATAAGAATGTCGTCCAAGAATACAAGCACGAACTTGTCTAGGTATTCTTGAAAAATATTATTCATCAAATTCATGAAGGCGGCAGGTGCATTTGTCAACCCAAAAGGTAACACCGTGAATTCATAATGCCCGTACCTTGTTCTAAAAGTTGTTTTATGAATATCTTCTTCCTTTATTCTCAGCTGATGATACCCAGATCGAAGATCTATTTTTGAATAGACTGATGCTCCATGCATCTGGTCGAACAGATCATCAATCCTAGGAAGTGGGTATCGATTCTTAATAGTTTCCTTATTCAACATTCTGTAATCAATGCACAGTCTCAATGTGCCATCCTTTTTCTTTACAAAAATTACCGGTGCTCCCCATGGTGAGACGCTCGGTCTTATCAGCCCCTTAGTCAAAAGTTCCTGTAATTGAGCCTTAAGCTCCACCAACTCGAGGGTGGTCATTCTATAAGGTGCCTTAGATATGGGTTCAGTTCCTGGCTTGATCTCTATTGCAAAGTCAAACTCTCGTTTGGGCAGAAGACCTGGTAATTCCTCTGGAAATACATCACTGAAATCCCTTAATAATGGATACCTTTCCATGAAATCATTATCTTCCTCAGCATTTTCTGTCATTTTTACGGCATACAAGGTGCAGCCTCTATTTTTAGCCCTTTTTAGTTGCATAGCTGTTAGTTTCCTAACTGCAACCTCACGCCTTACACCTTGAATGACTGCTGCTTTCTGCAGGTCATCAAAACAACAAATTTGTTTTTCATAACAGTCGACCTTTGCCTTATGTTCTGCCAACCAGTTAACTCCAATAATGATATCATATGATCCTAAAGGAGTGACATACAGGTCAACTTCGGTGGAGAAACTGGGCAAGTCAAGAATTGCCCCAAAAAGGCACATTTCGACTGTATGGACAACATTATTCCCATAATGCACTGTCCATGTCTTATCCATTCGTTCAGCTTTTCTTTTTAATTTCATTGCAAGTTTAGTAGAAATAAAGCATTCAGTAGCTCCAGTATCAAAAAGTATGACTACAGGTGTACCGAATAACTTACCCGGAACTTCTATGGGTGTAACTTGCTTTTCAGCTTGTTTGTTAGCCACCGCAGCATGTATCCTATGCTACTGATCGCGATCATCCTTTTTCAGAGGACAGTGACTCGCGTAATGGTCCTTTCCACAGTTGAAGCATCCTCCAACTGGCCCTTTCCTAGGCTCAAATTTGCTACCAGCCTTGAAGTTATCACTCTGGCTTCCATAGGACTTTTGTCCATTGCCACTAACTTTTGCGAAGCTGCTCCGCACACTATTTACAGGTTTGTTCATTACTGATTTCTTGTTGTTATCTACAACAATTTTGTTTTTCACACCAAACCTTTTCCAGGGCCCCCTTTTGGGTGCGAGAGATGAAGAAGAGTTGGGAATCTTCTTCCTAATCTCCTCCCTATGAGCAGAAATTGCTCTCAATTTCTGTTCCTGTCTTATTGCCTTTTCGACAACTCCTTCCATAGTGGTTGGACCGTGGACATCCACTTCGCCACCAATGATGGGATTCAGTCCCATTATGAACTTTTGTATTCTGAACTTCTCGTCAGCTTGGTACTGCGGCACATACTTAAGGAGTTTAGTAAACCCTTCCCAGTATTCTGTCACCGTCAGCCTTCCTTGTGACCAGTTCTGAAATTCAGTCATTTTCCTATCAAAATAGAGTTGAGGCAGCCACCGTTGCCTAAAGTAACCCTTAAATTGATCCCAAGTTATGTCTGTTTCAACAATATTCAACTCAACCTTACGGTTGTCCCACCATGATGATGCTTCATGAGAAAGCTGATATGCTCCCCATATCGCTTTGGTCTCCTCGGAGAAGTTTCTTATTGCAAAGTACTTCTCCATTTCACTGAGCCAATTTTCAGCTCCGTCCCCAAGTGTTGTTCCATCAAACTTTGGAGGACTTATTCTCTTTATATCATTTGTAAGTTCAGCTGCTAATCTTGCCCTTTTATTTTCAGGATGATTAGGAGCATTCGCATTACTATTATCAACACCCGGATTCCCTCCATTGGTGTTGTCCACAGGAGGTGGCTGATCATTTATATCAGCTTCTTCTTCCTCCTCCTCATTTCCCATTGATTGTTGTTCCAAAACAGTCAGACGATCTCTCGTATCCAGTAGGGCAGCAAGGATTTCATCCAGCTTTTGAGTAGTAGCTGCTTCTCCACCCGGTAACGGGTTGTTCGCAGCATTTCCTCTTGTTCTAACCATTTTCTGTTCAATAAGAAAATGTAAACCTTATTAAATTGTGGACTCATTAGGTCCAAGAGCTGCAACCTTCAGCTCTGATACCAAGATGTAACATCCCCATTTTAAGATACTAGAACAAGGGAAATTTTTTTTTTATACAACGTTCTCTGTTCTGAATTATGTAATTCAAACACACGTTCAAGTTTTAATAATTGTTCTCTGTCCAATTAATGTAATTCGGATCACACAATTTCTTTTTAAAACCAATGTTCTCTGTTCGCATATTTACAATATGGAACACACATTCAATGCCATTCAATCATATAACAGATACCATATGCTGTTGTAAATGACTCGAAGAACTACCGATCTCCCATTTTATGGCTCGGAGTTTCAGCGATCTCTCATTTCATGACTCGGCGACTTACCGATCCTTCATGTTAATCCATGCATTGTATAATAAGTATACAGGGTTCTTTTACCATTTCTGGTTATCGAAGTGATCCATTTAAGAGGCCTATCTGAATATCTGTTACTGATATTCATCTGACATCCTGCATCTTAAACTAGGTGATTAGGACAACGCAACCAGCACTTGCGATACTTTGGCCAAAGATTTTCACATGCTTTGCATGATCATATTCCTAGATGTTATACACATCAATGGAATACGTCCTTCACCTCACTTCGTCTGTTATCTAGAATGGTCTTTCCTGATCTCTGTCAGTCCTTCCATCTAAGGTCAAGCTCTAACCCCAACTAGCAATATGAATGAGTATAGGAAGTCACTCATGGTAACTAAAGGTACGCAGACATACTGTGTCATCCCTAGGCGACTCCGTGTGTCTAGTTACCTTTAGTCCTCCGGAGTCACTCCATATACGCGATCACATTCCTATCCTCATCTAAGAAACTTAGTCCCAGCTTATGTAAACTTGATGAATTGATTCGGGAGGGCGTTGTAACATGTCAGCTACAACATTGTGTCGTCATGAAGGCCCCGCCTTCATGAAGACACCATATTGCAGCTGGCATGTGCCAAGGTCCTATGGAATCCTCTCATCAAGGAATACACATCCAGCTCGAGTGATTGGATTATAATCTTAATATTTAAGATAATTTTTTAGCAACCGCGCTGATCCTTTAACCTCATCGTTCATTACAGTTGTATATAGCTAAGAGAGACTCAATTTGTCTTATAGCTTAATATACGTTTACTCCTCCATACCGAAGGATTGCATATTTCCATCTTGGTTCTTTTCTTTAAGCTTCGGACTAATAGTCCACTACAGCTTAACGTAGTAAGTTCAACCTATTAAACTTAACCAAGTTTTACTCCCAACTGTAATTAAATTTAGAATTCCATCTTATTAGATATCATTTACATGAGGTCTATTCTTAAAAGAAGGTATTCAGCTATCCTCCTTGAACCTTACTTCAGTTAAGGTTTGTTAACAATAGATATGTTTCCCCATATCTAATATTTTCTGAATTTAAACATTTCGAGGATATTAACGAAGTCTGAATACAAGGTTCAGCTACTCCTTTGTTATTTGATATTCCTTAGCTTATAAACTAATCCCGAATATCATTCAATTAAGAGTTCATATTCACCTAAATCCATTTTAATGTCAATTTAAAATTCATATTAACCCAAGTATGAACTAATTGCACATTCCAACTTAAAAGTTGCATTCAAGTAAAGAATAGATATTATATCCTTTTAAATCTATCCACTATCATTTGAATAATTCCCAATCAATGAATAGTATTATATTCTCAATTTTACTCAACCAGTTTCAAATGATACAACCATTAAATATCACACTTTTCCTTGTATTCATCCATAAGATTTACAATCTATACAATTACCAGTCCAACAACTGGACTTCGTTTATACCAAACAACATTACAACACATAAGGATAGAAGAATGTAATTTCTTCTTTTCCCATTTCCTCGTAGAGGAATAATAGCTATCAAATACGATCCATCCTCAGCTAATCAAAAGAAGTATCAGAAAACAACCATGTCTTCGTTTTTACTCAAGATCCATCTGCAAAATTACTTGCACGGGTCAGTTCATTGAACTGAGCATATTAAGCACTTGTCATTAAAATGAGGTGCTTTTAATTAACTGTCTCAATAAAAGAACCCTGCTTTTATGAAACGTTAAAAAAAAGGAAGAACATCATCCAAGAATTAAGTACCAATAAGGATGAACAACATAACAACCCAATCATCTAATTACCATCCCAATCAGACAAAAGGATTACTACCCTTTTTCCCAAATAATTACTACAAGAAGTAATTTCCTTCAAACAGTTCCAGATTAAAACATCTGTAAGAACTAATACACCTATGTATATACTACTATTCTAATATAAATGCTATCAATTCCATTCCCTTACAATAGTTAAAGAAAAAATTCACGTAATAGATTTTAAATAAGACTTCCAACAGAACCACTTTCCTTTCCTTTCATACTACTCGTCTAATTTCAAACAATCAAACGCTGAAGAGAAAAGTAGTCATTCACCATGAACTCATTGGTGTCAATCCTCAAAATTCAACAACAGAATAATACTTCTTTCAATTCAGAAGAAAGTAAACAGCAGTTAAATGCAGATGCTTATACCAAGGCAGTACAAAATTCATTCCATAACAAATATAGATTTCAACTGTATGAGAGAAGAAATGAACATTACTTCAAATTATCCATCCAACACTCTCTTTCCTTTCATCATAACTGTACTAAAGAATTTAATCCAGACGTGATATCAATCAATGATAACAGTCCAAAGAGAAGTAAATAAAATCAATAATCGAATAAAAGGAAGAAGGATCATATTACCTCTTCTCACTGTCTAACCAAATATCCACTATTTAGAACAGACATAATCCAATAGTATGATTCATTCTGAATAGTATATTTCAGTATTCAAAAACTACTAATTACCTTTCCAAAAAGTTGACCAGAATTCATTGCAACTGGTCTGTAAGCATTAGTACCAAAAGAACCTCTAAATACAATCATTTCCTCCATATATTTCACTCAACAGACTTTCTCGTCCAGATATAAACAAGCAAGAATATACAACTAGTTTTATAAGCAACGTTTCATCAAAAATAAGCATTTCAGCTAGACCTGAACAAACAAGAATGTACAGCTAGTTACGGAATCATGAGTCTCATCATAATAGTAAAAAGAATCATTTTCCAACATTCAAAGTAAGAATTCCACTTCAGTTCAGTCTTGATGAAACAACAAGAAGTCTAGAAGGCAGTTCGTATAGATATACATACATATATATATAAATAATTTCATCATCCAATCCAAAGAAGACTGAAATAGTAAACTCTAATCCTAACTGTAAATATCCAGATACTCAGTTCCATAATTAGGTAAATAATTCCTAAAACAAAAATCTTTCATGGATTTCAAACCAAATACGGTAGAACTTTTAATCTATTTTAAAAGGGCGTGAGAGTAAAACGATGAAACAAGCCCACTGTTCCCAAGAATTTGTATTCTATGCACTGTAAACCCTCAGGGAAAAATAACTCACACAACAGTTCCATCTAACATTATCCACGAATTTGTTTTTCCCAATCGTTTTCACGCACAGAACTCAGAAAAACAATCTCGCATAATCAATATCATTCATAAAACTCGAATCCATAATGTACAGGGTAAAATCCACTTACCAATACCTTCAAATTTCAAAACAGCAGAAGAGAAAAACTTAATTCATTAATAACAGTAAACAAAACTCCTTTATTTTCTTCAATTTGCACAAGAATACCAAAGTCGTGTTCATTTTTATAATGACAGTTCAAACCAGGGCATACAGAATCATCTCATCCTTCCATTTTTTACAAGAATGCACAGAACTCAGAAACAATACATGCATAGCTGGCACATTATTCAGCACAAACTCATATTGGATAGTAAAGAATGATTACCCAACACTATCAAACGAACTCACACAACAAGGACAGTTTTATTCATTTACCCATTTGCAAAGAAATACTCCAAGTCGTATTCAGCAAAAGAAAAATGACTCAACCCAAAAATCATATCTCAAATCAACAAAATCATATAAACCAAAACCCCCATCATAAGAGCAGGGTTGTTTTAATGAGACGTTTAAACAAAAGCAAACGGTTTAAGGAGAAGGGCTTAACATGCCTGTATTTCTTTTTGTGGTTCGAAGTAAACCGGCGTCCACTGGAGCTATTTTTCTCCACGGCATCCTCAGCAAGGCTTACCCAACAGTCCACTAACTCCCACAGGCTCAAAAATAGCCGTGGCTTCTCCAAATAATAGCAACAGTCATCAAAATAGTAGCAGGTTCGAAAGAACCATGGAAGAAATGCAGAGCAACTAAAAACCTGAATGAACACAATAACAAACAAATTTTTCCTCTATCCTCCTTCCAAGGCGAGCTGGTCGCTAAGACCAAGATTATTGAATGCATTGAATGCATTGATTTTTCCTCAATCCTCACGCCACCGCCGACTCAGGTTTGGTGAATTTCCTTTTTCAAATTTTTGCTTGCAATTCTTCCTTAGCTACTAAGCTAGTTGAATACCTCCAACTTTTCCTTGTTCCCGCCAAACTTGGTGCTGAAACTTGTAAGGACTTCATTTACCATCCTAATAAATTTATAACCTTCCCTTCTTATCCATTTTCCATCCACATGGGTCCATAAGTCCCCTTCCATAGGTTAGTAATAGTTTAGGATTTTATAGTCCATAGCTAGGTTGTTCACCTAGTTCATAAGTTATTAGGATTTGCATCAATTTTCATCCCTATGCAATTTAAATCCATGTAGGGTAGTAATTAGGTTATGAGTTATAACATGGTTATAGGTTAGGATTTAATTCCATAGCGTCTAATTAATAGTTTCCAACGAGTCTTACCGACTGGCGTTCACATTCAACACAATGCAAGACGTTTCGTCCTATGCTCAACAAATACCTGTGTCACTTGCATCCAGACTCCTATTGTCTTACGCTGTCTAGTGTTAAAACTTGTATGTGGTTTGGGAATCAAACATTTTCCATTGGCATCTATGTACCAGATATTCATACCTGAAATCAGGTGCTGCAACATTATATCAACCTTCAGTCTGGTTTCAGACTTCCTTCCGATTTAGAAGTAAATCGACAAAGCGATCTCAAGAAGGCCCCAACATACCTTGGATCAATGGAATTGATTCAAGGTGTGCTGTCAATCAGCGAAAAGATTTCATCAAAAATATGACAAGTCTGTTGTCTCAATTTGTAAAACACAAGTAATAATAACCTCCGTCCCAAGTAAACAAATTACAGCAAACAAGGGTCAAGATTAGTAACACATTCCTTTTAAGATTAAAAGATATATCTTAACATATTTATCTTCATTTCTGCAGTTACAACATCATGAAAAGTGATTACCATGATAGCTTACAAAAATCAAGGCATTACACAAACAATCACCTCCAACTTTCGAGGATATGTGAGTGATTCACAGATACGTTAAACACGAAGTATTAAGAAATTATCAGAAGTTATAAAATAATAAATATACCTGCTAATTTTTGATCCCCACTAAGGACCCCCTCCTCTCGCTCTATATCCAGTGCTGGGAGTAGATCGACAGAGTCAATTGAGTATGGTTTTAGCACGTGTAAATTGCTTTTGATTCAAGAAACCAAGCATGATGTGCAAATCCTGCCATGATTAGGGTTTTGGCCTTTACAACCATATCTTATTCAGAAGCTTTTGTTCTAACAAACAAAGTAT
Source organism: Taxus chinensis (assembly GCA_019776745.2). Classification (NCBI taxonomy): domain Eukaryota; kingdom Viridiplantae; phylum Streptophyta; class Pinopsida; order Cupressales; family Taxaceae; genus Taxus; species Taxus chinensis. The sequence goes on from CM034147.1 coordinate 39,208,357, forward strand.
CTCTGTGTATGCTTCTTACATAGTCCAGAAGCCAAGCCTTAAGAGGTACAGAACATTGCTGACAGGAAATTCATACTAGCGGTAAGATAAACTAAGCCCAATATGGGAACACTCGCAAGAGTTGTATTTGTGCAGATAGATCTAGCATGGCAATAGTGGCCATTAAGTCAAAAAATGGTTAAACAAAGATAATCTAAAGTTGGGGCATATTCTTGGAGAATAGCGTTGAAGGGATCAAATCATCAAGGCCTACTAGAATTCGTGACATTGTAGAGTATGGTTGTAGAGAAGGCTCTACAGGAATGCAAACAGATCTGGTGCTCATGTGAAGAAGAGTGAGATATGCTCACAATGGTCTTGTTCTAGCATTCAATAATGCATCAATTCGGGTTTAAATATGTAGACAAGCTAGGGGCTTAGATGTCAATTTCAGAGAAATTAGTCTTGAGTTTGTCCATGGCAACAAGAGAAAAAGCTTGTCAAGAGCAACCAGATAAAAACGGCTTTCTTTCAGTAAAAAGAATGCATTTCTTCTCTCTTGCTGAAAAGACTGTTACATGTATTATCAAGGGACTTGCAAAGATCTACTGAACTAAGAGTCAAGTTGCTAACTTAATGCAAAGGTTCATTGGACCAATACATGTCTGGAATGCTGATAAAGGAGGCGTTGAATATAACCAACATGTTAGAGGGGGGACATTTATCAATCAGAGACAGGGTATCATTTGTACTAGATTCTCTAAAAATAGGTCCAAGTGCTGATAATTAGACAACTTCTCTCTAACCAATAAATTACAAAAGAATAAACTGCATTCTTGCACTTGCCAACAAGAACATTCCTGCCCTAGACTTATGCGGCTCAAATGTATGTTGCTGGGGACTTCAATGAAGAGCAATCTGGATTGATTAAGTGCAGGCGATTAACAAGAGTCACATAAGTATAATGGAGTAGTCTTACCTTGCAGCGAATAGAATGGCATCTGCGTCGATTTGCAGTAGCTCTGACTCCATACTTGTTACACGAGGGTCAAGCTCATGGCTATGAAACAGCTGACCACGATGGAAAATCTCGATGTATCATGTTGGTGTTTATGAATAGTGTGGAGGCCGTTTCGATGTATACGCGATGCACATCCTCTGTTCACAAATAATGACGTGCACTCTCCACAATGGGAGATGCTAGGCAGAGCCCCCTTCCTAGTGCAATGAAGGTGCCCTGCCTAGGCCATCGGCCTTCTTGATCACCGATTGACCCCGCCCAGGTAAGTATACCTTCTTCAAATCCGCCATCTCCTCTGTATTGAAGTGATACGAATCTCGAATGGGTCTCCCGCTTCTACCTCCTCACGCCATCGCATGTGGGATCAGCTAATCACCATTATTTATTTCATTGTTTATAATTTTTCCAGAATGAGAATTCATCTGCTCTGCTCCAGTGTCTCATCACACAGTTCCATGATTACAAGACCTGATGTAGTTTGATGGTACTTATGTGTTCTACTTCTAGTTTAAATTATTTGTTTACGTATTTATTTATTAAATTTATTTAATACTTATTTTAGTCTATGATTAATTTTAAGAAAATTATATTATTACAAATTTCAAGTTTTTTTACATCATAATTTGATTATTTTATGAATTTTAAATGCATCTTAATTTTACGCCATTATAATTGAGGGGTCATTTTGTTTGGATTACTGAATTTTCTCTTTTTATTTAATGGTGTCCAATCAACTCGTACTTGATTTTATAAAAAAATAATTTCTCATTTAAAAAAATTAAATTCTTAATTTCTATGACGTGGATACTTGATTTATTCATATCATATGAAGTGTAAAATATTCATACTACTTTTCATCATTGAAGGGCTGGTCCAATATTTGCTCTTCATAATAAAATTCATACCAACCCTTCGAATTTGATCCCTGGCTGCAACTACACATGATAATCCCCTCTTCAATTCCCATAAAGTTCCCCTTAATGACATAGAGGCTTCTGACAGTGACCATTCTTATGATGAAGACGCTAATGTGGATCAGTCACAACTTGATGCCCTTACCACTTTCCATGCTACATTACGTGACAATCCTACTGATATTTCACATGTTCTTGATGCTTTATTAGCCACTCAGTGTGCCCATGACATGGTCTTGGGACTCCCTTGACTTAGGGCTACCAAATTCGTGCCATCCATAGTTCACTTATGTCTTAGGTTTGTACATGAGTGTAATGTTATCACTATTTGAGGCATCCCACCATGGACTCCTTTGTCTTTTCCCCCTCTTAATGTTACACCTTTAGTTACTTCTATCACTCGTGCACCTACTCATATACATCCTCATGATGGCCTCATGGATTTTGCCTGCACTCCTTCGGAATCTAGCACTCTTACTACTCCTAGTACTACTCTTACACATACAACTAGATCTCATCCACATGTCGATTTTGCTTCTTGCTTACGATGGTTACGTCGATCACACAGTCCATGTAATAGGCACAGGTATCCACCTAGGACACACACTACTCATGGCACATATAGGCCCATTTCGCGGTCTGTTTCTCCACATATACTCCCATGTGGCCCAATCTTATAAGAATGACAAACGTCAAACATATTAAGGCATTCATGTGTAGGAAATATATATTTCTCCTTAACGTGAAGATGATCGAAATACTTTTTTTGATTGAAAAGCGCACTTTTATTAATAAAGAATATTAGTGATGGTTGAAAACTTGAATTCATTGTACACTATTTTCTCAACAAAAGTAAGATGAGTCTAATTATGAAAAAAATGGATTGTGGAAAAGAAGCCTTCAGTTGTACTGGAATTGTGATGAAATTTTTGAAGGCATTACGATTTGCTTAGGATTCAGATTGATTAAAGGTATCCAGTTGGGATAATATAAGCTTTTGGGAGAACCGTAGATATTAGAACAAGGGGATTTTTTTTTTTTTTATAAAACGTTCTCTGTTATGAATTATATAATTCAAACACACGTTCAAGTTTTAATAATTGTTCTCTGCCCAAACAATGCAGTTTGGAACACACAATTTCCTTTTAAAACTAATGTTCCCTGTTCACATATTTACAATATGGAACACACATTCAGTGCCATTCAATCTTATAACAGATTCTATATGCTGCTGTAAATGACTCGAAGAACTGCCGATCTCCCATTTTCATGGCTCGGAGTTTCAACGATCTCTCATTTCATGACTCGGCAACTACCGATCCTTCATGTTCATTCATGCATAGTATATTATATATACAAGTTCTCTTAACCGTTTCCGGTTATCGAAGTGATCCATTTAAGAAGCCTATCTGAATATCTGTTACTGATATTCATCTGACATCCTGCATCTTAAATTAAGTGATTAGGACAACGCAACCAGCACTTGCGATACTTTGGCCAAATATTTTCACATGCTTTGCATGATCATATTCCTGGATGTGATACACACCAATGGAATACGTCCTTCACCTCACTTCACCTATTATCTAGAATGGTCTTTCCTGGTTCCTACCAGTCCTTCCAATTTAAGGTCAAATTCTAACTTCCAATTTCCAACTAGCAATATGAACGAATATAGGAAGGCACTCATGGTAACTAAAGATACACAGACATACGGTGTCATTCCCAATGACTCCGTGTGTCTAGTTATCTTTAGTCCTCCGGAGTCACTCCGTATACGTGATCATACTCCTATCCCCAGCCAAGAACTTAATATTCAGCCTATGTATTCTTGATGATTTAATTCGGGAGGGCATTGTAATATGTCAGCTATAACATTGTGTCGTCATGAAGACCCCGCCTTCATGAAGACACCGTGCTGTAGCTGGCGTATGTCAATGTCCTACGGAATCCTCCCATCGAGAGTACACATCCTGCTCAAGTGATTTGGATATGATCTTAATATTTAAGATCAACTTTCAGCAACCATGCTGATCCTTTATCCTCGTTCCTGTTACAGTTGTATGGAGCTAAGAGAGACTAAATCCATCTTCTAGCTTACTATGCATCTTCTCCTTCGTACCGAAGGGTTGCATTTTCTCTACTTGGTTCTTTTCTTAATCATTGGATTAAGCAGCCCATTACCGACGGACGTGATAAGTTTAACCTATTAAACTTAACCAAGTTTTTCACAACTGTAACCCAATTCAGAATTCCAGCTTATTAGACGTCATTTAAACGAGGTCTAATTCTCAATAAATGTATTCATTTATTCTCCTTAACCTTTCATAGTTAAGGTCTATTAGCCCTGGATATATTTTTCCCATATCCTTACTTTCTGAATTTAACATTCGAGGTTATTAACGGAGTCCGAAAACGAAGTTCGGTTGCTCCTAAGTTAATTGATATTCCTTAGCTTCCAAGCTAATCCTGAATACCTATCAGTTATGGAATCATGTTCTTCCTAATCCTTTTTAATGTCAATTAAAAATTCATCTTTACCCAAAGTATGAACTAATTGCACATTTCAACTTAAAAGTTGCATTTAGGTAAGAATAGATGTCAATTCCTTTTAAATCCATCCAAGGACAATTGAATAATTCCAAATCAAGAAATAACATTATATTTCCAATTTAATCAACAATATCAAACTGATATAGTTATTAAAATATCACACTTGTATTTGTATTCATCAATCCATTTCATAATCCATACATTTGCCAGTCCAAATGACTGGACTTTGTTTATATTAAACAACGTTACAACTCATAGATAGAAGAATGTACTTTCTTCTTTTCACAATTCCTCGTAGAGGAATAATAACTAAAAAATACAATTCATCTTCAGACAATCAAAAGAAGCATCAGAAAACAGCCATGTCTTCATTTTAATCAAATTCCATCTGCAAAATTACTTGCACGGGTCAGTTCATTGAACTGAGCATATTAAGCACTTGTCATTAAAATGAGGTGCTTCTAATTAACTGTCTCAATAAAAGAACCCTGCTTTTATGAAACGACAGTATGAACATCAATCAAGAATTAAGTATCAAAAGAATGAACAGTATGACAACTGAACCATCTAAATACCATCCCAATCAGTCAAAGAACTACTGTCCTATTTCCCACATAACCATACAAGACGTAATTTCTGTCAACAGTTCCAGATTACAACATTTGTAAGAACTAGGAATATAAGTAAGCATACTGTTGTTATATCATAACTGTTATCCCTTTCCACTCCTTTCATTAGTAATAAATGCAAAGGATAAAATCTAACTGAAATGTAAACCAATTACTTTCCTTTCAGTTCATGCAACTCATTTGATTTCAAGCAATCAAGTACAGATGAGAAAAGCAAACAGCAATAAATATAGATGCTTAAACCCAAGCAATACAAAATTCGTTCCTAAACGATTACAGATTTCCAACTGTATGAGAGAAGAAAAGATCATTTTTCCAAGTTATCCATCCACATTCCTATTTCTTTCCTCATGACTGTCCTAAAAATTGAATCCAAACGAGACACAAATCAAGATAACAGTTCAGAGTGAAACTTACAAAATCCATTCGGAATTCACTTTCCAACAGCAAGAAATAGTTCCGTTCATATTCAGCTTTAAATGAAAACAAGGATGAATTTATCATCCTTATCAATACTTCATTTAAATCAGGCTCATACGAATACCATAAACAGGTTAGTAAAACATCGTATTCATCATAGAACAAGCAATATAAAGATGCATACTATGTACTTACTGTACTAGAAGATTCCATACTTCTTTCACTGTATTTTAACCAAATAAACAGTTATACAGCCACGTAATCACTTATTCACATGACCTTCTATATCCATGAATGCATACAGTTCATAATAACAATTTGCACATTGTTGTTACCTACAGCAAGACCAATTCATATTGCACAGTAAAGCTCTATTATTGCTATTTCCAGAACTCAATCAGCAAAAGAGAAAAATTCATTCCCTTAACTATTTCAATAAGAAAACATCCATTTTCTTCAAATACAACAAGAATCAGTCAAGTCGAATTTCCCCCATTTTTTTTGAATGACAGTGCAAAAATCAGAGATCACACGAAACATTTCAAATTTCCGTTTGTACAGAAAGATAACAACACTCAGAAATTAATCTAAATACCACTGTCACCTCCATCAAGCTGAACCTATAATGATCAATAAACCCAATTACATTTCTTTCAAAATCTAAAACAACAGAGAAAGGAAGAACTCGTTTCCCTCTAAACCTTCAATAAAGAAACAATCATCTTCTTCAAAATGTAATAAAAACACCCAAATCGTGTTTATCTTATACATGACAGCTCAAACTCATATTGACAACTAGAACAATCGTTCAACAATGAAAACAAACTCACATAGCCTGTACAGTTTCAATTCAATATACCATATGCAATGAATACCCAGTTCGAGTTCCTTGCCAACAAACATTTCTACCCGAAATCCATTTTTCTATTTCATCAATGATGTGCAGAACCCAAAATGCAATTTTCATATAACAATACCCTTATTAATGAAAACCCGCATAGGATATCAGATGCACAACAAGGTACAGTCAAGACAGACCCAAACAACAAGACAAATTCCCATGCATTTTTCCATTTATTTGCACAGAAATCCCAAGCCAAGTTCGTATTCACGAAAACAGTCCGAACTAGAAGATCAAACCGCAATCAAATAAACACAACAAAATCATCTTCCCATCACAACAAGAGAAAGCACGGTTCATTTATAAGTTCAGAAGAAAAACAATTTCTTTTTCCAACTTTCACGAATACCCAAGTCGTATTCGTCCATTTCTTATACAAAAGAAAAAGCACAGCAATAATTATATTACTATCACTTCCTTCAAACCGAGCTCATAATGCTCAAATAAAACTCAAACTATTTCCACATGCTATTTCCTTCAAAACCCAAAACAACAGAAGGAAGAGGAACTCACTTCCTCAAAAATTTCAATAAAGAAACAACTTCAAACAACTCGCACAGCTAAAACGTTTCATCACTCAAGTTCGTATTAGCAAAGAACAATTGTTTATCAACAATGAAAACAAACTCATATAGCATGTACAGTTTCCATAACATACAGAACGAATTCCCCATTACTGTCAAACAAACCAACACAGCATGACTGTATTTCCAACTCAATTATATATGCAAAGACAGTTCAAATCACAACAACAAGAAAACGATTCTACCCAAATCATTTCCAAAAATGACAGCAAAAATCGACTAAACCCAAATCATCTCAAACATGACAACAATCAAATAAACCCAAAACCCCCTTCATCAGAAGAGCAGGGTTGTTTTAATGAGACGCTTAAGTAAAGCAAGTGTTTTAAAGAGAAGGGCTTAACATGCCTGCAAATTTTTCCTCGAAGCTCGAAGAAAACCGCGTCTACAGAAGGTATTTCCTTCCACGGTGACAACAACAAGCTTTCCAAACAATCCCTTCCTCTACAGGCTCAGAAAATAGCCTCCAATTTCCAAAGAAATAGTGATAACCATCCAAACACAACTGGTTCGACTGAACCAAGAAAAACCAAATGCAGAGCAACTTTCCAAAAATCCGAACAAACACAAATGACCAACAAAAATTCCTCCATACTCTTTCCAAGGCGGGCTGGTCACGAAGACCAAGAAATTAAATGCATTAAAGGCTCTGCCTTTTTCTATTTCCTCACGCCACCGCCGACTTGGGTTGGCGAACCACCAAATTCAAATTTTGCATGCAAACCAAGTTTAGTTCCATAACTAACTAGATACCTCCACCTTTTTCCTGTTCCCGCCAAACTTGGCGCTGTCCACGCAAGGACTCACATTAATTGCCATTAAATTTCCTTCCATCCTTATCCTTTCCCATGGGTCTGTGCGTCCCCTTCTAGGTTAGGATTAGTTTAGGATTAGCAATAGTGTTCAAACCTAGGTCACCGCCTAGTCTTTAGGTTAATAGAACTTAGGTCTATGTTTATCATTTTAGAATTTAAAAATCCACTTAGGATAGTAGTTTAGGATGTAAGGTAGAACTTAGGATTAGATTAGGATCTAATTTCCCCTTAGCACCTAACACTTAATCAATCAACTTCCAGTCAAGTCTTCCTGACTGACTTCCAATTTCAACACTGTGCAGGACATTTCGTCCCACGTTAACATGCCTGAGCCACCCGTATCCAGGCATTTCTCGCCTTACGAGGTCTCACGTTACGATAGTGTATGGTTCGTGAATCGAACCCTTTTCCGTTGGCATCTACGTGCCAACTATTCATACCTGAAATCAGGTGCTGCACATTTATATCAACCTTCAGTTCGGTTTAAGAGTAAATCGACAAAGCGATTACAAGAAGGCCATACTTTGGATCATTCAAGGTGTGCTGTCAATCAGTGATTAGAGTTCAGCAAGCATACGACAAATTTGTCGTCACATCAGCAAACATACAAGCAACAATAACTGTTGTCCCATGTAAACAAATTACAGTATGCAAGAATCCAGATTAGCAACACATTCCTTTAAGATCAAAAATATATCTTAACATGTTTGCCTTCATTTCAGCAGTTACAACATTAAGAAAGTAATCACCATGATAACTTACAAAAATCAGGGTGTTACATTCCTCCCTCCTTAAAGAATCATCGTCCCGATGATCAAATTAACCAAATCAAGGAGTTCCTAGGACAAAGTTCAGTTATTGTCCTTCCATTCATAAGTTCATACCAAAAACAGATTCACTCTTAAAAACAGTGTTTTAAGACAACTGTACAATAGACTAATAATTGTCTAAATTTGGTAGAATTATCAGTTTTTCGAATTTCAAATTCGATCAAACAAATGTGGAAAAGCAGATCTCATTTCTTCGAGATTTTCCCAAGTTGCACTTTCTTCGCTGAACTGGTCCCACTGGACCTTACATTGATTCACTTCACGATTTCTTAAGTACAACTGGCGAGTTCCCAGCACTCGAATGGGCTTAACCACGATTATTCCTGGGTCTTGGACCTGCAAGGAATTCCAATTCAGCACATGTGATAAATCTGTCACGTATTTCTTAAGCAAAGAAATATGAAAAACATCATGCATTTGAGACAAAGCAGGAGGTAATGCTAGACGATAAGCTACAGGGTTGATTATTTCAACAATTTCAAAAGGTCCCACGTATCGTGGCGACAACTTGGCAGCCTTGCCAAAAGTTATTGAGCTCTTTTTCGGCTTCACCCGAAGAAAGACCTTCTCTCCCAGTTTATAATTCCTATCAACCCGCTTTAAGTCTGCATAACTCTTTTGCCTATTGGCAGCCTCCTTTAGATGTTCCCGAATCATTTTGATTTGCTGTTCCATTTCCGTAAGGATTTCTGGCCCAATTACCTCTCTGTCCTCAATGTTGTCCCAGCTGACAGGGGTTCTGCATTTTCTTCCATACAATGCTTCAAAGGGCGCCATTTTTAAAGAGGCATGATATGTATTATTGTAAGCAAATTCTACCAGCGGAAGGTATTCCTCCCATTTATACTGCTGGTCCATGCAATACATCCTTAACATGTCCTCTAAAACCTGATTAACTCTCTCAGTCTGTCCATCCGTCTCCGGATGATATGCAGAACTGAAGTTTAATTTAGTTCCCAAGGCTGCATTAAGCATTTGCCAAAACCTTGATGTCATCCTCGGATCTCTGTCCGATATGATTAATTCCGGTATTCCATGCAATCTGAAGATTTCATGTACAAATCTTCTTGCTAACACTGGTGCATCGTCTTTCAAATTACCAGCAATGAAGTGTGCCACTTTGGTCAATTTGTCGACTACAACCAGGATAATGTCATGCTTATTTCTTGACATAGGCAATCCTTGAACGAAATCCATCGTTATCACTTGCCATTTGTACTGTGGAATACTGTGGGGGTACAATAATCCTGCGGGATGCATATGTTCCGCCTTAACATGCTGACATTCCAAGCAGTGTGTTACAAATTCCACCACATCCTTTTTCATTCCCTTCCAGAAGTATTGCTGCTTAAGATCAGCAAGCATTTTCGTAATGCCAGGGTGTCCAGAAAAAGGTGAATTATGAAATTCAGTTAACAATTTCCCTCTTAAGTCATTTGCCAAAGGTATATATACCCTGTTTTCGAACCTCAGAATTCCTTCATTGTCAAAATGAAATCCTTTATACCTGACATCCTTTGGATCTGCAGCAAGCGCTGTTTTGACTTGCTGGAAATAAGGATCTGATTCCAAGGCATCTTTCACCTCATCCTTAAACTGAGTTCTTAACGTTATAAGAGCAGAGATATGCTTCCTTCGACTCAGAGCATCTGCCACTCTATTTTCCTTGCCTTTGATGTAGCTTATATCAAAATCATACTGAGACAGAAATTCTAACCATCTTCGCTGCCTTGCATTCAGATTTGGCTGAGTAAAAATATACTTCAGCCCCAGATGGTCTGTTTTTAACTCAAAAGGCTTGCCTAAAAGGTAATGCCTCCACATTTGAAGTGCATGAACAATGGCAGCGAGTTCTAGGTCGTGTGGAGCATAATTCTGTTCATGTAACTTAAGCTTTCTACTTTCATAAGCTATGACATGGTTATTCTGTAACAGAATACCTCCAAGGCCTTCTCCTGAGGCATCCGTTACAACCATAAAATTTCCATTTGGATCAGGTACAGTCAAAATAGGTGCTGTAGTTAACTGTTCCTTTAAATTTTTAAAGGCAGATTCACATTTGTCCGTCCAGACAAATTTCTTATCCTTCTTTTGTAGCGAAGTGATTGGGGCAGCAATTTTTGAAAAGTCCTTAACAAACTTTCGATAGTATCCTGCCAAGCCCATGAAGCTTCTCACTTCGTGCACGTTCTTAGGCGCAGGCCACTCAGTTATAGCTGTGATCTTTGAAGGGTCAACAGCTATTCCATTCTTGCTTATAACGTGTCCCAAATAATGCACCTCTGCATCATAAAAGGAACATTTAGACAGTTTACCATACAACTTCCTCTTTCTTAAAATTTCCAGCACTATCCTTAGATGTTCTTGGTGCTCTTCGACATTTTTAGAGTATATAAGAATGTCGTCTAAGAATACAAGCACAAACTTGTCTAAGTATTCTTGAAAAATATTGTTCATCAGATTCATGAAGGTGGCAGGTGCATTAGTCAACCCAAAAGGTAACACCGTGAACTCATAATGCCCGTACCTTGTTCTAAAAGCTGTTTTATGAATATCTTCTTCCTTTATTCTCAGCTGATGATACCCAGATCGAAGATCTATTTTTGAATAGACTGATGCTCCTCGCATCTGATCGAACAGATCATCAATCCTAGGAAGTGGGTATCGATTTTTAATAGTTTCCTTGTTCAACATTCTGTAATCAATGCACAGCCTCAATGTGCCATCCTTTTTCTTTACAAAAATTACCGGCGCTCCCCAAGGTGAGACGCTCGGTCTTATCAGCCCCTTAGTCAAAAGTTCTTGTAATTGAGCCTTTAGCTCTACCAACTCGATGGTGGTCATTCTATAAGGTGCCTTAGATATGGGTTCAGTTCCCGGTTTGATTTCTATTGCAAAGTCAAACTCACGTTTGGGTGGAAGACCTGGTAATTCCTCCGGAAACACATCACTGAAACCCCTTAACAATGGATATCTTTCCATGAAATCATTATCTTCTTCAGCATTTTCTGTCATTTTTACTGCATACAAGGTGCAGCCTCTGTTTTTAGCCCTTTTTAGTTGCATAGCTGTCAGTTTCCTAACTGCAACTTCACGTTTTACACCTTGAATGACTGCTGCTTTCTGCAGGTCATCAAAACAACAAATTTGTTTTTCATAACAGTTGACCTTTGCCTTATGTTCAGCCAACCAGTTAACTCCAATAATGATATCATATGATCCTAGAGGAGTGACATACAAGTCAACTTCGGTGGAGAAACTAGGCAAGTCAAGAATTGCCCCAAAAAGGCACATTTCGACTGTATGGACAGCATTATTCCCATAATGCACTGTCCATGTTTTATCCATTCGTTCAGCCTTTCTTTTTAATTTCATTGCAAGTTTAGCAGAAATAAAGCATTCAGTAGCTCCAGTATCAAAAAGTATGACTACAGGGGTACCGAATAACTTACCCGGAACTTCTATAGGCGTAACTTGCTTTTCAGCTTGTCTGTTAGCCACTGCAGCGTGTATCCTATGCTGCTGACCGCGATCATCCTTCTTCAGAGGACAGTGATTCACATAGTGGTCCTTTCCACAGTTGAAGCATCCTCCAACTGGCCCTTTTCTAGGCTCAAATTTGTTACCAGCTTTGAAGTTATCATTCTGGCTCCCATAGGACTTCTGTCCATTGCCACTAACTTTTGTGAAGCTGTTCCGCACACTATTTACAGGTCTGTTCATCACAGATTTCTTGTTGTTATCCACAACAATTTTGTTTTTCACACCAAACCTTTTCCAAGGTCCCCTTTTTGGTGCGAGAGATGAAGAAGAATTGGGAATCTTCTTCCTTATCTCTTCCCTGTGAGCAGATATTGCTCTCAATTTCTGTTCCTGTCTGATTGCCTTTTCGACAACTCCTTCCATGGTGGTTGGGCCGTGGACATCCACTTCGCCACCAATGATGGGATTCAGTCCCATTATGAATTTCCGTATTCTGAACTTCTCGTCAGCTTGGTACTGCGGCACATACTTAAGGAGTTTAGTAAACCCTTCCCAGTATTCTGTCACCGACAGCCTTCCTTGCGACCAGTTCTGAAATTCAGTCATTTTCCTATCAAAATAGAGTTGAGGCAGCCATCGTTGCCTAAAATAACCCTTAAATTGATCCCAAGTTATGTCTGATTCGACAATATTCAACTCAACCTTACGGTTGTCCCACCATGATGATGCTTCATGAGAAAGCTGATATGCTCCCCATATCGCTTTGGTCTCTTCGGAGAAGTTTCTTATTGCAAAGTATTTCTCCATTTCACTGAGCCAATTCTCAGCTCCGTCCCCAAGGGTTGTTCCATCAAACTTTGGAGGACTTATTCTCTTTATATCATTTGTAAGTTCAGCTGCTAATCTTGCCCTTTTATTTTCAGGATGATTAGGAGCAATTACATTATTATTATCAACACCCGGATTCCCTCCGTTGATGTTGTCCACAGGAGGCGGCTAATAATTTATTTCAGATTCATCTTCCTCCTCTTCATTGCCCATTGACTGTTGTTCCAGAAAAGTCAAACGATCTCTCGTATCTACTAGGGCAGCAAGGATTTCGTCCATCTTTTGAGCAGTAGCTGCTTCTCCACCCTGTAACGGGTTATTCGCAGCATTCCCTCTTGTTCTAACCATTTTCTGTTCAATAAGAAAATGTAAACCTTATTAATATCGTGGACTCATTAGGTCCAAGAGCTGCAACCTTCAGCTCTGATACCAAGATGTAACATCCCCATTTTAAGATACTAGAACAAGGGAATTTTTTTTTTTTTTTATAAAACGTTCTCTGTTATGAATTATATAATTCAAACACACGTTCAAGTTTTAATAATTGTTCTCTGCCCAAACAATGCAGTTTGGAACACACAATTTCCTTTTAAAACTAATGTTCCCTGTTCACATATTTGCAATATGGAACACACATTCAGTGCCATTCAATCTTATAACAGATTCTATATGCTGCTGTAAATGACTCGAAGAACTGCCGATCTCCCATTTTCATGGCTCGGAGTTTCAACGATCTCTCATTTCATGACTCGGCAACTACCGATCCTTCATGTTCATTCATGCATAGTATATTATATATACAAGTTCTCTTAACCGTTTCCGGTTATCGAAGTGATCCATTTAAGAAGCCTATCTGAATATCTGTTACTGATATTCATCTGACATCCTGCATCTTAAATTAAGTGATTAGGACAACGCAACCAGCACTTGCGATACTTTGGCCAAAGATTTTCACATGCTTTGCATGATCATATTCCTGGATGTGATACACACCAATGGAATACGTCCTTCACCTCACTTCACCTGTTATCTAGAATGGTCTTTCCTGGTTCCTACCAGTCCTTCCAATTTAAGGTCAAATTCTAACTTCCAATTTCCAACTAGCAATATGAACGAATATAGGAAGGCACTCATGGTAACTAAAGATACGCAGACATACGGTGTCGTTCCCAACGACTCCGTGTGTCTAGTTATCTTTAGTCCTCCGGAGTCACTCCGTATACGTGATCATACTCCTATCCCCAGCCAAGAACTTAATATTCAGCCTATGTATTCTTGATGATTTAATTCGGGAGGGCATTGTAATATGTCAGCTATAACATTGTGTCGTCATGAAGACCCCGCCTTCATGAAGACACCGTGCTGTAGCTGGCGTATGTCAATGTCCTACGGAATCCTCCCATCGAGAGTACACATCCTGCTCAAGTGATTTGGATATGATCTTAATATTTAAGATCAACTTTCAGCAACCATGCTGATCCTTTATCCTCGTTCCTGTTACAGTTGTATGGAGCTAAGAGAGACTAAATCCGTCTTCTAGCTTACTATGCATCTTCTCCTTCATACCGAAGGGTTGCATTTTCTCTACTTGGTTCTTTTCTTAATCATTGGATTAAGCAGCCCATTACCGACGGACGTGATAAGTTTAACCTATTAAACTTAACCAAGTTTTTCACAACTGTAACCCAATTCAGAATTCCAGCTTATTAGACGTCATTTAAACGAGGTCTAATTCTCAATAAATGTATTCATTTATTCTCCTTAACCTTACATAGTTAAGGTCTATTAGCCCTGGATATATTTTTCCCATATCCTTACTTTCTGAATTTAACATTCGAGGCTATTAACGGAGTCCGAAAACGAAGTTCGGTTGCTCCTAAGTTAATTGATATTCCTTAGCTTCCAAGCTAATCCTGAATACCTATCAGTTATGGAATCATGTTCTTCCTAATCTTTTTAATGTCAATTAAAAATTCATCTTAACCCAAAGTATGAACTAATTGCACATTTCAACTTAAAAGTTGCATTTAGGTAAGAATAGATGTCAATTCCTTTTAAATCCATCCAAGGACAATTGAATAATTCCAAATCAAGAAATAACATTATATTTCCAATTTAATCAACAATATCAAACTGATATAGTTATTAAAATATCACACTTGTATTTGTATTCATCAATCCATTTCATAATCCATACATTTGCCAGTCCAAATGACTGGACTTTGTTTATATTAAACAACGTTACAACTCATAGATAGAAGAATGCACTTTCTTCTTTTCACAATTCCTCGTAGAGGAATAATAACTAACAAATACAATTCCTCTTCAGACAATCAAAAGAAGCATCAGAAAACAGCCATGTCTTCATTTTACTCAAATTCCATCTGTAAAATTACTTGCACGGGTCAGTTCAATGAACTGAGCATATTAAGCACTTGTCATTAAAATGAGGTGCTTCTAATTAACTGTCTCAATAAAAGAACCCTGCTTTTATGAAACGACAGTATGAACATCAATCAAGAATTAAGTATCAAAAAGAATGAACAGCATGACAACTGAAACATCTAAATACCATCCCAATCAGTCAAAGAATTGCTGTCCTATTTCCCACATAACCATTACAAGACGCAATTTCCTTCAACAGTTCCAGATTACAACATTTGTAAGAACTAGGAATATAAGTAAGCATACTGCTGTTATAACATAACTGTTATCCTTTCCATTCCTTTCATTAGTAATAAATGCAAAGGATAAAATCTAACTGAAATGTAAACCAATTACTTTCCTTTCAGTTCATGCAACTCATTTGATTTCAAGCAATCAAGTGCAGATGAGAAAAGCAAACAACAATAAATATAGATGCTTAAACCCAAGCAATACAAAATTCGTTCCTAAACGATTACAGATTTCCAACTGTATGAGAGAAGAAATGATCATTTTTCCAAGTTATCCATCCACATTCCTATTTCTTTCCTCATGACTGTCCTAAAAATTGAATCCAAACGAGACACAAATCAAGATAACAGTTCAGAGTGAAACTTACAAAATCCATTCGGAATTCACTTTCCAACAGCAAGAAATAGTTCCGTTCATATTCAGCTTTAAATGAAAACAAGGATGAATTTATTGTCCTTATCAATACTTCATTTAAATCAGGCTCATACGAATACCATAAACAGGTTAGTAAAACATCGTATTCATCATAGAACAAGCAGTATAAAGATGCATACTATGTACTTACTGTACTAGAAGATTCCATACTTCTTTCACTGTATTTTTAACCAAATAAACAGTTATACAGCCACGTAATCACTTATTCACATGACCTTCTATATCCATGAACGCATACAGTTCATAATAACAATTTGCACATTGTTGTTACCTACAGCAAGACCAATTCATATTGCACAGTAAAGCTCTATTATTGCTATTTCCAGAACTCAATCAGCAAAAGAGAAAAATTCATTCCCTTAACTATTTCAATAAGAAAACATCCATTTTCTTCAAATACAACAAGAATCAGTCAAGTCGAATTCATTTCTTTTTTTTGAATGACAGTGCAAAATCAGATATCACACGAAACATTTCAACCTTCCGTTTGTACAGAAAGAAAACAACACTCAGAAAGTAATCTAAATACCGCTGTCACCTCCATCAAACTGAACCTATAAAGCTCAATAAACCCAATTACTGTTTCTTTCAAAATCTAAAACAACAGAGAAAGGAAGAACTCGTTTCCCTCTACCTTCAATAAAGAAACAATCATCTTCTTCAAAATGTAATAAAAACACCCAAATCGTGTTTATCTTATCATGACAGCTCAACTCATATTGACAACTGAACAATCGTTCAACAATGAAAAGCAAACTCACATAGCCTGTACAGTTTCAATTCAACATACCATATGCAATGAATACCCAACTCGAGTTCCTTGCCAACAAACATTTCTACCCGAAATCCATTTTTCTATTTCATAATGATGTGCAGAACCCAAAAATGCAATTTTCATATAACAATACCCTTATTAATGAAAACCCGCATAGGATATCAGATGCACAACAAGGTACAGTCAAGACAGACCCAAACAACAAGACAAATTCCCATATTTTTCCATTTCAATTGCACAGAAATCCCAATAAAACAAGTTCGTATTCACGAAAACAGTTCGAATCTGCACAGATCAAACCGCTCAACCAACAACAGTCCAACTAAAATCAACTTTCCATCACATCACAAGAGAAAAATATAATCATTTATAAGTTCAGAAGAAAAACAGTTACCTTCTCCTACTTTCACGAATACCCAAAACATATTCGTTCATTTCTTATACAAATAAAAAGGCACAACAATAAAAATATTACTATTACTTCCTTCAAACTGAGCTCATGATGCTCAATAAAACTCAAATGCTATTTCCTTCAAAATCCAAATCAGCAGAAGGAAGAGGAACTCATTTCCTCAAAAATTTCAATAAAGAAACAACTTCAAACAACTCGCACAGATAATACGTTCCACCACTCAAGTTCGTAATAGCAAAAGAACAATTGCACAACAATGAAAAACCACTCATACTGCCTGTACAGTTTCATTGTTTAAAGAACGAATTTCCCGATACTGTCGAATAAACCAACATAATATAACTGTATTACCAACTCAAATATATGCAAAGGCAGTGTAATCACAACAGCAAGAAAACGATTCTACCCAAATCATTTCCAAAAATGACAGCAAAAATCGACTAAACCCAAATCATCTCAAACATGACAACAATCAAATAAACCCAAAACCCCCTTCATCAGAAGAGCAGGGTTGTTTTAATGAGACGTTTAAGCAAAGCAAGTGTTTTAAAGAGAAGGGCTTAACATGCCTGGTATTCTTCCTCGAATGCTCGAAGAAAACCGCGTCTACAGAAGGTATTTCCTTCCACGGCGACAACAACAAGCTTTCCAAACAATCCCTTCCTCTACAGGCTCAGAAAACAGCCTTCAATTTCCAAAGAAATAGTGATAATCAACCAAACACAACTGGTTCGACTGAACCAAGAAAAACCAAATGTAGAGCAACTTTCCAAAAATCTGAGCAAACACAAATGACCAACAAAAATTCCTCCATACTCTTTCCAAGGCGGACTGGTCGCGAAGACCAAGAAATTAAATGCATTAAAGGCTCTTGCCTTTTTCTATTTCCTCACGCCACCGCCGACTTGGGTTGGCGAACTCCCAATTTCAAATTTTGCATGCAAACCAAGTTTAGTTCCATGACTAACTAGATACCTCCACCTTTTTCCTGTTCCCGCCAAACTTGGCGCTGTCCACGCAAGGACTCACATTAATTGCCATTAAATTTCCTTCCATCCTTATCCTTTCCCATGGGTCTGTGCGTCCCCTTCTAGGTTAGGATTAGTTTAGGATTAACAATAGTGTTCAACCTAGGTCACCGCCTAGTCTTTAGGTTAATAGAACTTAGGTCTATGTTTACCATTTTAGAATTTAAAAATCCACTTAGGATAGTAGTTTAGGATGTAAGGTAGAACTTAGGATTAGATTAGGATCTAATTTCCCCTTAGCACCTAACACTTAATCAATCAACTTCCAGTCAAGTCTTCCTGACTGACTTCCAATTCAATGTTGTGCAGGACGTTTCGTCCCACGTTATACATACCTGAGCCACCCGTATCCAGGCATTTCCCGCCTTACGAGGTCTCACGTTACGACAGTGCATGGTTCGAGAATCGAACCTTTGTCGTTGGCATCTACGTGCCAACTGTTCATACCTGAAATCAGGTGTTGCACATTTATATCAACCTTCAGTCCGGTTTAAAAAGTAAATCGACAAAGCGATCACACGAAGGCCTCAGCATACTTTGGATCAATGGAATTGATTCAAGGTGTGCTGTCAATCAGCGATTAGAGTTCAACAATCATACGACAATTTGTCGTCACATCAGCAAACATACAAGCAACAATAACTGCTGTCCCATGTAAACAAATTACAGTATGCAAGAATCCAGATTAGCAACACATTCCTTTAAGATCAAAATATATATCTTAACATGTTTGCCTTCATTTCAGCAGTTACAACATTATGAAAAATAATCACCAAGATAACTTACAAAAATCAGGGCGTTACATATATGAGCATCAATTGGCTATGTTTCCACCGCATATACTATCAATGAAACTAAGTAGATATGGATGATGAAGTCGGAGGATGTTCATGGCCAGGAAAGATGTATTTTACCTTACCCTCAACTTCAAGAAGGTGAGTCCATTGGACATGAGTTTCTCCATAGCATTGAGATGGGCTTGAGGTGAAAAAAAGCTTTAATGAAAGAATTCAGTTGCTTTGGTTGGGTTAAATAGGCTTTTGGAAGAGTTACAGAAGCTTTATATGGCATTTCCTCATAATTGTTTTGAGTGTAAACATGGAGTTTTCCTGGGCTCAGCACAATGCAGATATGTACATATCTTTGAGCACTTTCTGCCCACTCACATCACCTTGCACTATAAATGTTTAGATAAATGTAAATACGCGTACTTCTACTTTGTAGAAAATCTATTGCCTTACAAGTCTTGTTTTGTCAACAATATATCTGAGGCACTTAATAAATGTACTTTATTGATTTGACATTTCCCAATTTCTTTAAAAAAGGGACTGGAAAACCATAAATTTCTAAGGTTTTTTTTTTCCTGATTATTATTATATTTTTTTAATACAATAAAATAAATTAATTTAATTAACATATGGCTGATATTTGGCAAGAGGAAATTCTACAATCTCTCTATAACTGTAACTGTTGCAATTATTTGAGGCTGAAACTACTCTTCCTAAGTAATTTTTACTCCACAAATTTGAGAGAAATTCTATTATTTACAGTTCTGTAATATAAAAAATTGCATAAAATCACCTGCAACTAAATAATAGTTACAGTTGTTTCCTTCATGGGACCGCTGTAAAATTTAACTCTGGTGAAATTTGTGCAATCCATTAACTCTCACTTACTCCGGGGCACATATTGCTTGGTAATATGTAGAGAACCCTATATCAAACTTACTGCTGGTTTTATGTTCAATGACATGTCAAAGGTTTTTGAGCTAAGAGAACCCTATACCTCTTCTAGGCAATTTTTTCCTACAAAATGACCTCAAATGAATGAATGTGGAAAGAAAGAAAGTATATCAATGTCCCCAAATAATAAAAGATGCGAATGGGACTGTAAATTACAGCTAATTTGAAATAGACAAAAGGATCACTCAAATAAAAGGAAAATATGCTTCAAACCTATATTCTTTGTACAAAGCCAATTCCTATGTACATTAGTGATGGATATGAGCATGCAAACTCTTCAACCATGAGCTTAAGCAATAAATAGACAGGGTTCATACCAATACCAACATATGTATGTTCCATATACTATATACGACACTTTTCCTTACGTACCATCACTTAATTACATCATTGACCGCTTTCTATCTTGAAGCCATCCAAAATGCTCTTGCTTTTCAATCCCTGGCTCCAGAATGCCCTCATGTATTCTTCAAATTTATATTCTCTGTACAAAGCCGGACGCTTCTCGTCCACCATGGATTCTGCAGGAGCAATGAAGGTATCCAAGGAAGGCCCATAGAAGGTCGGAATGGATATACGAGCAGTGGTGCTGTTGGTTATAGCCCTATGCTCAACGCTCTTGAATCTTCCATTGCTCAACACCTAATTACAAAAACCCACACAAAAACAATTTAAAATTCAGTCCTTCAAAAACAACTTCTGGTTACAGGGGAATGCTGTGCATATAGTTCAAATCATATATTTTTATTATAAACCTGAAGTTGATCTGCCAAATTCACCACAAAAGCATTGGGTATGGGTTCTACTGCAACCCAATTACCATCCTTGAGCACTTGCAGACCGCTCACATCTTGCATTAAGACAGTGATGGTTTCCAAATATTCTGTTCAAATAATCAGAATCTTGTCCCAGAGCTTCAGAAATAGCAGCCAGAAGCCTTAAAGACAGTTCTCTTATCTCCATGTCATGCTTCCCTGCAACCTCCTTGTTTTTAAGAAAATTAATACAAATCTCATACCCAATCTGTTTGATTCTTGTGAAAAACTCTGGCATGATGAATTCCTCCAGGATAGGAACTTGTCTGCCACTAAAGCTTGGTAACGCCTGATCATGTTTTGGATCCTCTAAGTACAATGGGTTTCCATGGGCTATGAGGATCAATAGAGTTTAGATTACCTTTATGTTCATCACCTGGGTATGCTTTCCAAATATTCTGTTCAAATAATCATATGAATCTTGTCCCAGAGCTTACGTGGAAGAAGCCATCTTCCTCGCATGCACTTTTGATCTGATTCACCACTTTATTTCTATTAGGACCTCCAGGTCTTTGACGTCTACAACTGGAATGTTGTAAGAACGAGAGACCTCAGACATTTGAGGGCGTTGATGGGGAGGAAATATGTGTGTCTCCCTAACTTGGAGATGGTTGAATCCATTGAACATGAGATTCTCAACAATGGACTGCAGATGGACCTCTCTGAAAATTGACTAAAATGAATCTTTGTAACTCGCTGGGATTAAATATCTTTTTGGGAGAGCTGTAGATTCATTGAGGTTAAACGACAGATTTGTTTTAGTGCTCTTATCTCCATGGCATACTTCCCGTTTGCAACCTCCCTGTTTGAAAAAACAAATCAATAAAATTTTTGCTCATACCCAATTCCTGTTTGTCCGTTTGTGGTGCGCCATTTTGGTGTCATGTTTGTGCTGACCCCATTCTGTTTTTCCCATTCCGTTCCGTGGCCTGCTCCGTTTCAGTTTTCTTTTTTTTCAGCTTCATACCCAATTCCTGTTCGTCCTTCCTATGGCCCGTTCCGTCCTGTTCCATGCAGGTGCTTTTTTGTTTTTTATTCTTGTGAATAAAGTCTGGTTGGCTGGTTGTCCGTGGCTGATGTTAATCTACATCTCCTGTTTTTTCCTACTACCTGTAACCATTGGGTTGAATTGGGGTTTATGAGGTAGCCGGCTTCCATGCAGCAAATGGAAAATCCTAATTCCATTTAAAGAACACGAAAACAGGGAGACAATCATCTTTGAAGCTCAGAAAATGGAACTGTGCATAGACATTGTCTACTACGACACTTTCTCTTCATCTCAGAGTTCCCACATTATCAGTTAAATCCTCTCAAGAGGACGCGGGTACTGCTTTGATATCAGTTCCTCTCAGTCTGTTATGTTAATCCAAGTCCTTCCAGTCAAAGAACTTGTCTTTGGTGATATTAAAACTTGTAGAAAGCCTGACAACCTGTTTTGGATCCTCCGAGTAGAGACAGGCGCGATCTTCCACAGGCATTTCAAAGAAGTCTTTAGCAGTGTCCATCATGCTTTTCATCAGAGTGTGTGGCACTCCATGGTTCACAATCTGAATGGCCCATCGCAATATCATTACACAATTTCCAAAAAAACAAAACAAAATTGAATGATCAATTATTGTATTATTTCACTTCTGTTTGCTATAACACTCACTCCTCTGTATGTAGTTTACACTAAAGCAATTCATTAACTACTGCAATACCCAGATGAAAGGAAAGTAACAAGACAAATAAAAAATAGTTACCTGGAAGAAGCCATCTTCCTCGCATGCACTTTTGATCTGATTCACCACTTTATTTCTGTTAGGACCATCCAAAATATGGTCATACAATATGTTTGCCTTCTCAGATAACCCATTTGCCGCAATCAAATATTACAAATAGCTAGGTCTACAACTGGAATTACTTTGTAGGAACGAGAGATCTCAGACATTTGAGGGCGTTGATGGGGAGGAAATATGTGACCTTTTCTCTCCTTAACCTGGAGATGGTTGAATCCATTGGACATGAGATTCTCAAAATGGACTGCCGATGAATTGAATACTTAAGAAATTTGTATGTTGCATTTTTTGATTAAGTTAATAATCTGAACTCGCTGGTTTTTTGTTATAGCATTCTTGTGGGACTTACATGTTTTAATGCCGATGACATCTTTGCAATTGATAAAATAATCTGAACTCGCTGGGATTAAATAGCTTTTTGGGAGAGCTGTAGATTCATTGAGGTTAAATTTGACGACAGATTTGTTTTTAGTTGAAGCATAATCAACTCCTCTAATTTGGTACTGATTTTAACTCCTCCAATTTATAATTTAGGAGTGGCTATTCATTTAGTAAGTTTTGAGTATTTTGACTTCATTTTAAGGAGTAGGATTTAAAACGAAACTCAGATGTATTTTCCTTTTCAAATGGTTAGGACAACACCCTTTTTTCAAATATGGTGAGTGATACCTATGGACAACTGTCCCTTGCACCACCCCGTTTGAAATTTTTATAAAGAAGAGGAGCGCACCAAACACAGAGGATCAAAAATTAAAATTTTGAGACATCAACCGTCACTCGAAGACTAGATTCTGATATGACACAGCACAAAATTTTCATACTAGTAACTTTCTATTCCTGACACTCTAAATGTTCATTTACGTCTTCTTATGCTGCTTTTGTCTGATTTTTAATAAGGCCTTCTTTTCATAAAAAAAAAATATTCACAAACCTCGAACAGCATTTACAAACAATGTATCAAAATAACAAAGGAAATGACCATCGCAAAAAATGGCCTTCCCCACCATCCTGACTCAAAAAGGGACTTCATTTCATTACGAGCTTGTGCTGACGCCGTTTATTGCCACCTCTTGTTCCGTTGGCTCCTTGTTCAACTCCGTTATGTGCCAGTTGTCCAGAATCTAGATGGCTCTTCTCTTTAATCACGTGTCACCCTGGCCGAAAAACTATTCCTTGTTTTCTACGTAGCTAATATTCGAAGACAAACCAGAAGCGACACAGACCTCCAAGACAATTTTGTGGTGTTTAAACATACATGATAACCTTCAAATATTTAAGTAGACCAGGAAACACAGAACATCATCTTCAGTGTTTAGCCCACGTATTCCATTAATGCGTCTCTAGTGCAACAAAGGGATAATAAAAGCCTGGATCAAAAATAAATCTAATGGAAGAGCACAGATATGGTCATAAAATGGTCTTTCCCGACGTCTAGGAGTGGCTCTGCACACTCCCTCCCCTTAACAAATGGAAGAGCCATTTAAAATCCTTGGAATTATGTGCAGTGAGAGCCTACGCTCCTATTCTCGCCATGAAAAATTCAGACACCCATTTGCAGTTTCAGCTACCCAATACAAAGCCTAAAGGACACGGTGCTCCACCATGTTCTGAGCCACCAACAGTTGGAGGCGGTTATTCAGCTTAAATACAGTGTTGTTTTCACAGAAGACTGTGTTGAAGTTGCAATGAGTGTTGATAATGTGAGATGCAGTGTTTCACAATTGGTTTTTGGAAACACAAATGGTGTTTCAGAAGAGCGTCATTTTCCTAGTCGAATTTGCCTCAGCCTTGGTCAAGGAGAGGGCACCCAAGTGGTTATGATGAGCTTGAATAAACCTTCTGCAAATCCGGTTACAGAGGTGACCACTCGTAAAATTCTCTTCAACACAGACTGCTATTCTAAGTTTCCCATCTATATAAAATCAATGGCAGCCATGGATGATTGTTTCCATAGTGATTACGTTAGTAGGTGGAGATTTGAACAGAGTTGTGAAGGTAACAGGGGAAGATTGGAGTGGGTTTTGTATGATGATGAGAGTGGGAAGGAGGTTGCTTCGACCAAACCTTGCAAAAGTGCTATGATGGAGTCAAATGCATGGTTTAGAGACAGGTGTAGGAAGGCAACCAGGCCTTTTACAGCAGAGGGTGGTGTGGTGTTTGCAAGTGATGAGTATGGGCAGAGTGTTGTGTGGGGAATGAAGAAAGATTCTGTGGCGGAAAAGGGCTTGAAATTGAATTTAAGGGTTACATTTGGCTGAGTTACTGGCCAAATATATACAGGACCACTTACTCTGAGATGAGGTATATGCGCAAGTTGATCTTAATGTTCCAAAATAGAACGAGTTACATGTAATTTGTTATGAATAAGGACCTAATCAATTACCATATGTTAGATTTCATTTTCACTATACAGCCAGGGTCGTCTTGTGACAAGGCTCATCAATAATTGACATTCTCGCTTAATGCATGGACGATCATTGGATTAATCTGGTTGTTGGCTAGATTGTAATTTTTTGTCATTGATTTATTACGTGGGTACTTTATAGATCAATTTTTTCTATTGATTTGTTGGTTGAGTACTCATCAAATTTTGTCATTGATTTTCTTGGCAGATGAATATTGATGCAAACATAACCTTGAAAAGCATAGAAGAAAGTGGAGGATGAGTAGGAGACCGCGATGGGTAGGGGCAAAAGTGTAAGGGATTTGAACAAATGTGAATCTCCTTATCTGCAGGTGGTGGTGAAGGAGCCTCTACGAATGCATTCATCTGGTCTGTGTATCCGTTTGAAGCAACTTGTGTGTCTATCTAATTCAAAGACTAAATAACGCTATCTCTATTTTGTATTTTCACCATCTAACTTTATTGCCCAATTAACTCTTTGGAGGAACTGAAATGACGACATTATTGGGTGTGGTGGTCAAGGGTAGAAGCATGGTGGAGGCATTGCATGGTATGCTCTTAAAATTTATGTCGTTTACCTTTGAGCGGCCAACCTGCTACATCATTTCCATTGGCTTACCCTTCCATAACATCTCGAGAACTATCTGGCGCCATCTAGTTGTCTTGTGAGATGACATCTCCCCCTGCATGTTTTTGGGAAGTGGTAGCAAGGGGTGGTTGGGAGTTTGAGTTAGTGCCCCCTTCATGTATGCCTTCATTGAGCCATTCTTACACGTAGTCACATCTTCATTTCCTATTTTCTTTGTTCTTTTTCAAAATAACCATTTACTCCTCATTCAACATGTCCATTGCACCTCTCGATACAATTACTTATGTATGTATCCACACATATATGTATTATATAGTACACACACATGTATGTATATATATACATACATATATTTACACACACACACATGAATGTGTGTACTTTTTTTATTAGTAATTGAAAACAATTTGGAAGTTGGCATATTATATCATGACCATCACAAAAAAAGAAGTTAAAATGAATTATTGTGAGACTTAAATAAATAAATAAAAGTGGAAATAACCGTGTTAGTATAATGCTAAAGTTTTTATAATAAGTTGCATAGCAAAGCGAAACTGACAATTTACTTATTAATGTCAAAAGTGGGATTTCAACCCTAGCCCTCATTAGAGGACCAAAGCTTGAGTCTGGTGCCTTGGACAACTTGGCTATCCTAACATGTTTGTACAAATGTACACAAACCCTTCTAATATTGAAAGTCTCTAGTTTTGAATGAATTGTTTTTGGTTATTTTCTTCACATTTTGGTTTTTTGTTAAAAAAAAAAAGTATTTTTATATTGTTATTGAGGGTTTCTGAATGGGATTTTGGATTTAAAATGTTTAAATTGTTTTAATTCCTCCATGTAGATCTAAGGATAAGTTCAAATTTTGAAACTTGCCTTAAAATTTAGGTCATTAAGAGGCATGGAGACAACTACGACCACATCATAAAAATGGCACCAAACTAACTAGCCAATGGATAGAAAGGGGGAGGGAAAAGATGTATTTTTTGGTAAACATTATGATTCATCCAACCCTTCCATGATGAAAAGTGACAAGAAATAGTTGTATTAGAATTGAAAAGGGTAAATTAAGTACGCACTTCTTCTTTTTTTAAAGTTACTCATCTCCTTTAACTCTCAAGGGTTATTTATTAGTCTTCATTCTTGATAACATTAATATATTGTCCTTCCCATTTATAGTTGTATATTATGAAATGAAAAATAAATCCTTGCACAAACACTCTTTTACCATGTAAAATCACACATCTAACATTAAAAAAAAATTAAAAAATTAGCACCCATATCAACGACAAAAATACTTTCATTCACATTAACATTAGCTATGATACAATACAGTTGAAAGAAATATAATTTTTTGTGTGGATCTAATAATATAACTAAAATTAATGCATATGCCAACATGAAAACTATTATTTTCAGCTTACAACTACAGTTTCATCAGGTTACATATAATCTTATCTTTTGTAGGAGTATAACATTTAGAGGTATTTGAACCATGAAGGTGTATAATGAAATAACATCCAACTCCTATCGATAAGGGTAGAAATTCATTAGATGGTAATCTCTAGATAATGCAATGAGGTTGGTAAAATCATCATAGGAGTAACAGTAAGTTCTAATATTGACATTCGTGCAAAGGTAAGAGAAATTATTAGGTTCGCACATCTAGTCATTTACTTAAGATGGCGTGCGATGATACTAAGGGATCTTAAAGGAAAAGGACACAATCTTATATGGCATGTCATAACCGTGTTTATTTTTTACATTAATAGAAAACATCCATTTCAAGTTTAAATCGCTGATGCAAGCCATGTATGTGCATTTGAACGAGGTTCTTAGGGAGATATGGTGATGGGAACTTAGCCATAACTTAGGACAAACGTGTATAAATAGTAGGTGTTGAGGGAAAACTAAGAGAGCATGACAGGTGCCACACATTTCACACCATTATAAGAGATTTTACCTTTACACTCCCCTATGACCCTAGATTCTACCCGACCATTTATAGGGAGAAAAAATAAAAAAAGAACAAACAATAGAGACCTTGTATTCAATGTAACCATTATGAGGGAGTGATGATTGACAATGTTTGTAGATGCTTATATGAAATATATGATTGGAAAGTAGTGACTCATTGATGTGGAGCTAGATCTTAGGAATTATTACTAACCCGCAAAAACAAAACACTGACATTAATTAAAAGAGAAGATTTTGATCATTTAATTCACTTATCTATGATAAATGACCTTGTCACATTGCATAACAAAAAAATGTTGAAGCTATTGGAGGAAGCTATTGCAATCACTATTTTGATGAACATGCAAACAAAATCAAACATTGACTCTAACACCAAACAATGTCCCTTCGCGACATTGCTAAGAAAATGCCAATGAGTTGTGCTTATTACAAACTTATGGATTCAAGTTGGTATTGTCAATGGATCTCTCAAAGAGGTCAAATATCTTAGACACTCCATTAGATCTAAACCCCCATAATTTCTTGCATATGTTATGGTAGACGTCAATAACTACAATTATTTACGATGGGACAAAATAGAACAAAAAACTATACAAATACAACCTATAATGTGGGGCAATTGTCAACAAATACCTCTCTCCATGGCATGGACAATCATTGTACACAAATCACAAGGCCTTAAACTAAGTAAATTCACAATCGATATTGGTAGAACTTAAATAAAAGGCCTAATATTTATAACTATGTTTAGAGTTAAATCCATAGCTGGCCTTCATATAAAACTTGCATTCTCTTTTGAGTGTTATTCCAAGATAAAATGAAATCCCTACAACATAATTAGAGAGAAAGAAGAGGCTTTCCTACAAGTTCTCTCTTTGCAACAAACTGCAAACTTGTAAATTTGGAAATGAAAACTTTGGCTTCATCTTCAGATCGTGACTTGTGAATACATTCCTATTAATCATCTCTTAATTAATTAATTAAATCATCTTCTTCATATTAAATTTCCATCACATCTCATAAAAAAATACTCCTACTTAATTGCTCATAATCCTAATTAATAAGTTACTAATCATACTATCTCCATTACCCCACATGTATTCATTAAGATCAACCAACATAGCCATTCAAAAATTTATATAAACAAACCCCAAGAAGTGCCAAAACATACAATATTCTCATGAAAGCTTTCTATTCTTAGAAAACTTGCTGAATTGAGAAACCCTTGTTGATGTAATTTTTTTCTAAAGATGGATATTGCTTCCAATTTTGAAACACTCATCGCACCATCAAACCCTAATTACAACCACTCTACCATTATCATGCGTAAACCGTTCACAAGCATAAAAAAATCAGAAGCACATATTTTCAATGAAGGGAGGTTTGTATTTTCTTTGGTTTATGCATGTTGAAGGGTTTCTTTTTTTAATTGCTTCATCTTGATGTTAGTGAGGTTTAATTTAGGATATTTTAGGTGTAAGTTCCTTGTTTTTAATTGAATACAACTAACCCTTACATGCAATTATCATATTTGTCTATGTCGACAATATGGTAATCACAGGTAGTTCTTTGCAGGTGATAGAAGAAACAAAGACAAATCTAAAACAAACATTCAACATCATAGATATTGGGCTACTTTACTACTATTTTGGATTGGAATTAAATGACAAAAATATAATTATGTCTTTATATTAGTTAATGGAAATACAATAATACATTTCTCAAGAGGTTTCAAATGATGTATTCTACACATATGGAGGTAAGGATTTAATTGTCTCAAATAGACCAATCACCATAGGTAGATGCAACTCTCTATCGTTAGTTGGTTAGGGGTCTTATTTACCTAATCTAAACTTGGCAAAATATAACCTATTAAGTGAGCTACCTATAAAAGTTCATGCAATTTTCATAGTAAAGTCACTAGAAAATGGAAAAGTGCATTCTCAAATACATCAAGGGTACCATGGAATTATTCCTAGAGTAAAATAGAAACAATAAACTCTTCTTGGAAGGTTATGTGAATTCAGATCATGTAGTTAACATCAATGATAAGAGATCCAATTTTGGCTTCATTTTTTCATTAAGATCTAGATCGATATCATGGGGGAGTAAGAAACAAAGTTTTGTTTCACATTGTTTAACTAAAGCAGAATATCACGCAACAATAGGAAAAATATAAAAAGCAAATGGCTACGTCACATTCTACAAGGTTTGGGATTTCCAAAAAACTAGTCTTCCATATTGCATTGCGACAATGATGGTGTGATAAAACTTGTTTAAAATTCTATCTTTCATGAGAGGTCCAAGCACATTGAGGTGCAAGTACACTTCATTTGCAAGCACATCTATCTAACTCCAATTTTTCATGATAGCACAACACCATGAAAATGTTTTCAAAAATACATCTGCACATGATAAATTTGAGGCATTTAAAGAATTCATCTCCATATAATTGGAATCAATGCAATATTAAGCGGGGATGATAAAATTAGTATTTTAGTAAATTAATTTAGCATTTAGTTGATAATGTTATTGATAATAATACACATTTGAGAGAGTTGATGCAACTTGTAGTTTCTCCTAGTTCATTGATGTGTTATTTCAATCAAGTGTTTAGTTATTAGTTCAATTGACTAGCTTGTTACAATTATCTCCTCCATTCTAAGATTTTGATTATATCCGATTATTAATTATAATTCATTATAATATGATTGTTCAATTCATATGTACATTGCAACTCTTTCATTATATCATTGATCATTTTAAGCCTTGGATTTGATTTATGTTTCTATCACATCCTATGAGAGCTAATAATTTGGCTTGGTGGTGACTCAATCTTGTTAAGTTTGTACTTTTTGCAATCATACTAAAAACCATGAATAAGTCTTGAAAATTAAACAATAATATTCACAATCATTTAAGCCATTACACTCCCAAAAATACATCTACTCCACCAAATGGGATGGAAAACATTTTCAAATTGAGCAGATAGTCCCCCATTGAGAGTTTGATATGATGACATCTACCACCAAAAGAGAGTTGTTTCCCATCAGTGATAATGATTTGATAATTAAAGTCTAGATACATAAAGTAGTTGAGCTCATTAGCTAGTTTCTTATCAATGAAGTTGAGGGTGCTCCTTGCATCAATAAAAATATCACTTTTTCCTTCTTAATGCAACCAACAACTTTGAGTGTTTTTCTAGCGTGCTTAACCCATTTAATGCATGTAGTAAGGAAATCCTGGGTTTTTTCGTCTTCAAAATTTGCGTCGTCATGTCCTATTTTTGGTTCCTTATTATCAAATTAATCTTCGTCAAAAATATCATTTTCAATAACCATTAGTATTTTCTCTCCACTAGCACACTTATGACCTCTAGACCATTTAGTATCACAATGCCAACATAGGCATTTTTCTCTTTTTGTGCCTCTTATTGAGGGGAGACCTTGGTAGTTTGGATTAGGTTAAAAGAGTTAACCACATTTCTAGTAATAATATTAGTTGCATGTTTCTCTCTCCATCTATAGTTTGACCTTGCATGAATCTCTTAATAGAAAAGTTTTGTTGCTCAATGTGTAGTGCTTATTGCATAACTTTCATAATTGTACATGGTTCTAACAAACGAACATCATGGTTAAATCGATGATCTAGTCCATTGCATAAAATTGTAGTCTCTTGTAAGGTGTCACTTCAAATTGCTGAGATGTGGATCTCAATTACTTCAGTTTAGCATGCTATATCGGCTTGCTGGAAAACACAGTAGCTGACATCGATTATGAAGGGACCAACATCGGTCAAGCAAGTAGGAACCGTCATCGGTTAGAGCTAACTGACATTGGTTATCTGTGCATGATTGTTTTATTTAACTCACAAGAATTAGATCTAATTTTAGTATTAAAGTAGATCTATTAATTGTAATTGCATGGCTAAGTGCCCTAAGTTTGTATAAGGTATTTATAAGCTAGAAAGCTAGGGTTAGAAGAGAGGGTTAATGATTATTGTAAAAATAATTGTGAGAGAGAATTCTTGGAGAAGAAGAAGAAGCTTGAAAGTCAAAGCATATAACATTGTCTGACTTTTTGCATTTTTTGTACCTTAAACAAAATATGTCCGACAACAAAAAGTTTACAAAATATATAAAAAATGACCAAACATTTATTGTTAAGAGATAAAATACACCATGGTGTAGGGAATATGTGATTTACCTAATTTTTGTAAGATTTAGAAATATTTAGAAATATTTATTTCATGTTAGATTTTTAAGTATTATTCACCACCAAGTGAGACTCACTTATATTCATTTATCCTTGAGAGAAAGAAATTAATGTATATTGTGAGGGGTGTGGAAGATTGCAAATCTTCATTGTATATCTTTTGAAAGCTTTGGATAATAGATTGGCTTGTTTCTTGGTGGATGTAGCACACACTGGGTAAACCACGTTAAATCTGGTGTTGATTTATATGTATTGTTTTGTATATTTCTTCTAGTAGAATATCCGCTTTCATTGCATATATGCTTAGATCTGATATATTATCTGTACAACCGGTGTGTTAACCCCAACAAGTGGTATTAGATACTTTATTTGAGGGTTTTATTTATTGATATTTACTCACAAAGGGTTTTCTGATTGAGTGGGAACTACAATAATGGAAGAATAAAACAAATATAAGTTAGAGAAGTTTGATGACTGAAATTATCAATTATGAAAGATGCAGATTGAGGATTATCTATATCAAAGAGATTTGTATTTACCGTTTGATGAAAACTTCTAGACCTACGAAGATGACTAATGAAGAATCGAATATTATTGACATAGAAAGGCTTTGGGATCTATAAGATTGAGCTTGAGTAGCATCTGATGACTTCTAATATTACATAAGCGACATCTACAATAGAGTTAATAAAATATTTTGCTAATTTATATGAAAAACCTAGTGCTTCAAATAAAGTTTATTTGAGTGAAGAAACTATTTAGTTCTAAGATGCATGAAGTTGGATCTGCATTCTAGTCATTTGAATGATTTTTGATTTATTGTAAATTAGTTAAAATCGGTTGATATCCCATTTTATGATGAAGTGAAAGACAATTTTATTCTTATGTTCTATTTGCATGATAGTTGGGATAACTTGGTAATGGATGTTAGTAATACAACATCTATTAATAATATTTTGAATTTTAATGATATAGTTAGTATAATCTTGAATGAAGAAATTCACAGGAAAA
Organism: Taxus chinensis; assembly: GCA_019776745.2. Taxonomy (NCBI): domain Eukaryota; kingdom Viridiplantae; phylum Streptophyta; class Pinopsida; order Cupressales; family Taxaceae; genus Taxus; species Taxus chinensis. Next base: position 39,241,173 of record CM034147.1, read on the forward strand.
GTATAGACGAATCATCATCTGGGAATACTTTGAATGTAGATAGTAGAGGCAGACGTAGAAGGAAAGATCAAAGAGTAAGAATAATGGGAAATCAAAGTCAAAGGAATGACAGATCTAAATCTAGAGATAAGGGAATTACCTGTTAGAAATGTGGAAAGAAAGGACATGCAAATGAAATATTGTTGGTCAAAGGATAAAGAGAACCAGCACCCAGATAAAGGTAAAGCGTCAAATAAGGAGGCAAATATTATAATATAGGTAATATACGATGCTCTTATTATTTATTTGGATAATAGAATAAAATCACAGGTTTTAGATTCAGGAGCTTCTTTCCATGCAACCCCTAATAAGGGTTATTTTAGAAATTATGTTCAGGGAAATTTTGGGCATATTTCTTTGGGTGATTATGAACCTTGCATTATTAATGGTAAAAGGGAAATTCATCTAAAATTGTAAAATGGAAATACATGGGTATTGAAAGATGTGAGGCAATGTGTCAAGCCTCAAGAAGAATCTTATTTCTGCAAGGAAACTAAGTGAAGCTAGTTGCATGGTTACATTCACAATAGACTCTTGGAAAGTCACTAAGGGTGTCTTTGTTGTGGCAAGAGGTAAGAAGGTAGGAACGTTATATTTATGTACCTGTGTTATTGATTATTTTTCAGTGTTATCTACTTCATATTCAAATTCATGCATGTGGCATAATCAGTTGGGCCATATGAGTCAAAAAGGAATGTAAATCTTAAATTCTAAGGGTAAGTTATCATATTTTAAAGATCTAGATCTTGATTTTTGTGAGTATTGTGTCTTTGGAAAGTAAAAGAGAATGAAATTTCTCAAAGTTGGGGCAACTAAGAAGGAGCAAAAATTGGATCTTCTACACTCAAATGTGTGGGGACCAGACCAGGTAGCTTCCCATGGAGGATCTCAGTATTATATTACTTTCATTGATGATGCTATAAGAAAGGTATGGGTTTATTGTATTAAACATAAATCTAATGTTTTTGAGACTTTCAAAAGATGGAAATCCATTATTGAGAATGAATCAAATTCAAAGTTAAAGTGTCTTAGATCTAACAATGCTGTTGAATACTGTAGCAAGGATTTCAATTATTATTGTTCAGTGAATGGGATATGTAGAGAAAATATGGTTCCAAGAACACCACAAGAGAATGGTGTTGTAGAGAGAATGAAAAATACAATCATGGAACATCCGAGAAGTATGAGGATACATTCTAGATTGCACTTATAGTTTCAGACATAAGCAGTTGATACAACAATTTATTTTATTAACTGTGGGCCTTCAAGTTCACTCGATGGAGGAATACTAGAGGAAGCTTGGACAGGAAAAGAGGTAGATCTTTCTTTTCTTAAATTTTTTGGTTTAGAATTTTTTTTGCACATTCATAAGGAAAATAGGAAAAATTTGGATGTAAAATCCAAGAGATGCACTTTCATTGGTTATGCATATGGTGATTTCAATTTTTTTTTGGGGATTTAGAGAATTCTAAAATTATTAGGATTCATGAAATTGAATGGAATGAAAAGAGAATGTATAGGGATCAAATTTTGGTACCCAAGGATGAACCGGTTGAGGAGTTTTTGAATGAAAATGAACTCTCAGATTTAAAAATAATACCGACAGCGTTACACAGTAGCCAGTATCAGTTGACCCCTGACTTGCATCGCTTAGATGAACTGATATTAGTTACAGAAGAGCCAAATCAACATTTGTTAGCAGAACCAATGTCAGTTATAGGTGACAAGCGTCAGTCACTGTCAGAATTGGAAAATAAATATCCAGAAGGTCCAAAATGAGCCTTCAGTACCCCAAAATTCTGTGAAAAGGTCACAAAGGGTAAGTAAACCTCCAGAAATATTTACACCTCTATATTATTTATTATTGACTAATAATGGTGATTCAATGTAGGATAAGACCCATGTGTAGTGGGAGCATGACATGGATGAGGAGATGGACTCCTTGGAATAAAACTAGGCTAGGGATTTGTTTAAGTTTTTAGAAGCTAAGAGTACATTGCAGAACAAGTGGGTTTACAGGATCAAAGAAGAAGAGGGTGGACATAAAAGATACAAGGCAAGGCTTATAGTAAAGGGATTTACACAGAAAGTAGGTATTGAATTTGGTGAAATATTTTCTCGTGTTGTTAAAATGACTTCCATTCATAGTGTATTGAGTATAGTTGCAGTACATGATTTTCATTTAGAGTAACTAGATGTGAAGATAACTTTCCTACATGGTGATTTGGATGAAGAGATTTATATGTAGCAGCCACTTGGGTATGAAGTCAAGGGTAAGAAGAAATTAGTGTGCAGGTTGAAAAAGAGTCATATATGGGCTTAAAAAAACTCTAAGGAAATGGTACATGAGGTTTGATAGTTTCAGACATGAACATGGCTACTTGAGATGTGAATTTGACCATTGTGTTTATTTCAAGAAGCTTGAAAATGGGACCTATATTATTTTTTTACCGTATGTGGATGATATGCTTATTGAAGGATCTAGTATGCAGGAAATTGGTAAGCTTAAGGGAAAAATAGCTCACACATTTGCTATGAAGGATGTAGGCAGCTGCAAAAAGAATCCTTGGCATGTAAATACATAGATAGGGGAAGAACAAGAAATTGTATTTGTCTCAGGAGGCTTATATCAATAAGGTGTTGGAAAGGTTTAACATGTGAGAATTCAAAACCGGTGAGTACACCTATGGTTGGACACTTCAAATTGAGTAAAGATCAATGTCCTTCACCACATGAGGAGGTCAAATACATGCCACAAGTACCATATGCTTCAGCATAGTTGGGAGTCTTGATGTATGTTATGGTGTTGTACTAGACCAGACATTACATAGGCAGTGGGAGTTGTGAGTAGATTTATAGATAATCTCAGGTAAAGTGCATTGGAAAGAAATCTAATGGATACTTAGGTATTTGAGAGGGAACATTTAGTATGTGGTTATGCTATGGAGGTTCTAGATATTTCTTTATGTGGCTATGTTGATTCAGATATGGCTGGAGATCTCGATGGAATAAGGAGCACTACTGGATATATTTTCACAGTAGTTGGGATGACAGTTAGCTAAATTTTGAGATTGCAGAAGGTTAGGGCTTTGTCTACTACAGAGGTAGAGTATGTTGCAACTACAGAGGCTAGCAAAGAGATGATATAGATGAGTAGGTTCATGGAAGAGTTGGGAAATGAGCAAGATGATTGCAAATTGTTCAGTGACAGTCAGAGTGCAATTCGTCTGGCAAAGAACTCAATGTTTCATTCTAGAATGAAACACATTCAGTTGAGATATCACTTCATACGACAAGTATTGGAGGATGCACAACTAAAACTGGAGAAGATTCATATGAGTAAAACCATGTGGATATGCTAACGAAGCCATTAACAAAAGAGAAGTTGGAGTTACACTCCACTTTTTTTGGTCTTTGAGTTTGAGACTTGAAGAGGAAGAAACAAAGCTAAGGAAAGGATCCAAGAATGACGATGTACAAGTATAATGCAGTAATTTATCTCCAAGTGGGATATTGTTGAGATGTGGAGCTCAATTACTTCAGTTTAGCCTGTTATATCGACTTGCTGGAAAACACAATAACCGACATTGGTTATGAAGGAACTGACATCGGTCACATATGATTGACATCAGTCAGGCAAGTAGGAACCATCATCAGTTAGGGATAATCGACATCGGTTACCTATGCATGAGTGTTTTATTTAACTCACAGGAATTAGATATAATTTTAGTTTAAACCAGATCTATTGATTGTAATTTCATGGCTAAGTGCCCTGAGTTTGCATAAGTTATTTATAAGCTAGAAAACTAGGGTTAGAAGAGAGGGTTAATGATTATTGTAAAAATAATTGTGAGAGAGAATCATTGGAAAAGGAGAAGCTCGAGAGAAATAAAGTATTATACATCGTGAGAGGTGTGGGAGATTGTAAATCTTCATTGTATATCTTCTGAAAGCTTTGGATAATAGATTTACTTGTTTCTTGGTGGATGTAGCCCACACTGGGTGAACCACGTTAAATCTGGTGTTGATTTATATCTCTTGTTTTGTATATTTCTTCTAGTAGAATATCCTCTTTTATTGTATGCATGCTTAGATCTGATATATTATTTTTGCAACCGATGTGCTAATCCCAACACAAATGTCTAGATCGCCAATCTCATATGCTCAACATTATATTCAATTACCAATCATGTTTATTTCATATATACTAATTGAGTGAAGTAATTTCCCTTCCATGGATGTTCATAGCGGGTTGCTAAGTCGTTATTAAATTCATCCCAACTAAGCACTTGCCCTTTTTAGCCACTCGTCATCCATTAATACCACTAACATGGTTCATATTCTAAATGTAGTGAAGTTATGTAAACCATTACATTATTTGGTATATTTTAAATATTAAAGTACTCTCCATGTGACTTATCCATGAGGTTACATATGTACCATAAAAATTTTGGATGTGTATCTTGGTAGATTCAATTTTGACCCTTGTAATGATTTTGCTATGTTTGGTTTTTGTGCCCTCCCAAGTGGTTTAGTTATGTATGAGCGGTTGTATTAGGTTGATTTCTTAAGGTTTTCAATTTAGATACTATATCATTTTAAAGCCTATTTAAACCCTCATTCAAATATGTTACAAATGGGACAAGTAATTTCTCCTAGATAACAATTACCACCATTTTGTGATTTGTAGGAGTGTCGCCCTCAATTTTAGGTGGTGGACAATAAAGAACATCATTCGGATTAGGGGTTTAAGAAAGGGCATCTCTTTTAAACAACATGGCTATTGATTTGAATTGTTTTTTTACTTTCCAATTTATGCTCAATTCGAGGGGGAATGTATCTGGAGTGAGTAGTAATCATAAACCATTAAACTATGTGTTATATCTGAATGAGATGTTCTAATGTTGACTAACTTAGACAAACAAATTTTTAAATTTATAATGCCTCAAATTTGAAAATGTAAAGAATGGACCCTACCTAAAATTTGATGAGATTTATAAAAATTTAAATTTAAATTAGTCAAATTCTGAAATTTGTGGCCTATATAACATATTTGTCATCAAAATGAAATTATAATAATTAAATTTGAGTAGATCTGACCAAAGAAGACTAAAATTTGGAGTGATGCTCTTTTGTCATGAGAACCAATACCCTTGAAAAAATCTTTGAAAAAAACAAAGCTTTATGTGATATATAATAGGGGGAAATTGTTGCCAAAATCAATGCTCCATTATCAATTGTTATACATTACTTTATAAAAACATATAAAACACTCAAATATTTCGAAGGGAAAACCTCTAAAAAATTAGAAAAAATGATTAAAAAGACTCAATAATATGATATGTGAGGGTTTTAGATAGTCTCACCTATCCGTATTTATGTTAGTGGCCTAAAGATTTATTAAGAATTAATAAATGAAAAATTAAAATTATACACTCCATTACATAAGCTTACTAATCATACGAAAATATAATGATAGAGATATAACATTAATGATAAAGTTTAAAAATGATCAACAATTTCCAAATGAAATGCAATATACAATATTTGTGGAGCTTTTATTATTTATATTACATACTTATATTTTACTAACAATTTATTTTAAATAAATTAGATGCATCTCCTACCCATAGAATGATGGGAAGGAAGATGATAACGATCATAGTGGTGGTTTAATTTAATTTTTTTAACATCAAGAGTTATTAAAAGTAATTATATGAAAGTTTTATATATATTGAATCTTAAGTTTATGTTTAGTTATGAAGAATTGAGGGATTTCCATTCCATCAAATTTATTGCGGGATACTCTTATTTATAATTTTTTGGCCTTGTGTTTGATTTTTCTTAAAATTTGCAAAATTTAAAGGCACCTTAAATAACAATTATTGAATTTACCATTTCACGATCTTGTCATTTTTATAATTAATTGGTAAATGTGTATATAATATAGGAGTTATTATTTTGTTACTATTTAGTAGTTTTCCATTTTTTTTGAAACTGCCACTCTAAAAAGCCTCCATTAAAGATAACTACATATATATATATTATCACGATAAATACATATGTTGTAGAATTTGGTATATGTGTGTTAAATTCGTGAAGGAAGGAAACCGATTTGTATAAATATATTACTACCTTTACCTAACATAAATAAATTATGCGTCATTTAACAATATCCTCTTTATAGAGTCGGATGCTCCTCATCCACCATTATTTCTGAAGGAGAAATGAAAGCATCCAAGGAAGGTCCATAAAGGTAGAAATAGATACACGAGCAGTGGTAGTATTAGTTATAGCCCGGTGCTCTACACTCTTGAATCTTCCATTGCTCAACACTTAATTAAAAAACCCACACAACAAACAATTCAGAAACTCAGTCCTTCAAGAACAAGTTCTATTCAACTCAGAATATATAGTTGAAATCATATGTATTATAAAAAACCTCCAGTTGATCTACCAAATTCACCACAAAGGCATTAGGAATGGGTTCTACTGTAACTCGTTTCCCATGTTTGAGCACTTTCAGGCCACTCACATCTCCTTGCATTAGGACAATGATGCCGGATGGATCTGAATGAGGTGCTACCCCAAAGGTAAGATTTGGATTTGGGCATGGAGGATAATAATTTATATTCATCACTTGTTTATGCTTATCAAAAGTTTTATTTAAATAATCAAAATCTTGTCCCAAAGCTTCAGAAATCACTACCAGAAGCCTTAAAACGAGGGCTCTTATGTCCTTAGCATACTTCCCTGTAACCTCTCTGTGTAAAAATAAATGAGAGAGTCATTTTCACTTCTTCTATTGCAAATTCTTGCCAGAAACCATTTTTGTTTTTCATTTGGGTTAGATTTAATACTTGTAGGTTGCAGGTTTATGAGGCCATAAATGGATGAATTCCTCCAGAGGATGACATGGTTGTGTTAGAAAATCCATCCTATTAAGGAATTTGTCTTTGGTGATATTAAAGCTTGTAGAAAGCCTGACAACCTGGCTGAGGTTCTCTGAGTAGAAACAGGCTTTGTCTTCCATGGGCATTTTAAAGAACTCTTTGGCAATGCCCATCATGCTTTTCATCACAATTTCTAGCACTCCATGGTTCATAATATGAATAAATGTTTCATAATATTTGTTACCCAATTGAAGGAGACCCAAATAAATTTGATAACTTTGGGGAAAAAGAAACAAATAAAAACTTTACCTGGAAGAATCCATCAACGTCGGATGAATTTTTGATCCGATCCACCAGCCTTTTTCTAAGAGAACCTTCTAAATCTTTGAAGTCTACAACTAGAATGTTGTCATAATGAGAGACCTCAGAAATTTGAGGGCGTTGATGGGGAGGGAATATGTATTTCTCCTTAACTTGGAGATGGTTAAATCCATGGGACATGAGATGGGCCTCAACTTGCCCTGTGGCTATGGATAACATCTTCTGAGGGGGAAAATTAAAAAAACCTTCAACTAGAATGAAAATTTGATGTCTTTGTTAGGATCGAAATATAGATGAGCGATAAAATGAAATTAAAACATAAATAATATAAGCATGCAATCACAAGATAAACCCAAGATTTAATGTGGCTCAGCCAATGTGGGCTACATCCACCAAAAACAAGTTAGCCTTCTCCTTTATTCAGTCATGAGGAATACAATACAATTCTCTCTCTTTTTCATATTCTAAAGAGTAAATCCATGCACATATATATAACTTGTGCTCCTCTTTGTAAAAGTTTTCTTCAACCACGAGAAACCTAATTATATCATGCATATAAATAAGATAAACATAAAAATAACAAATCCCATCTATTAATAAGATAATGCTATTTTTATCCACGGCCATGCATTCCTCCCAAAATCAAGGAAAAAGCAAATTGCCACTTCATCTTGCAACTTTAGACTCCACATCTTTAACAATCTCCCACTTGGAGAATAACTGCTGCAACCCACTGTTATAGCTCATCCTCAGACTCTTCTCTAACTTGTTTCTCTTCTTTACGATCAATCTTGAAGACCTATCAAAGCCAAACAACCTTCCATCTTCTCTTTTTTCACCACCTTTGTCAACATATCAATAGGATTCTGACTTGTATGAATCTTCTCCAATATCAGTTGTCCATCCTCCAAAACCGATCTAATGAAGTGATACTTGAGTTGTATATGTTTGGTTCTAGAAATGGAATGTTGAGTTCTTGGCAAGATGAATTGCACTCTGGATATCACTGAATAACTTGTAATCCTCCTGCTTCTTTCCCAACTCTTCCATGAACCGCTGCATCCATATCATCTCCTTGTTTGCTTCTTTAGTAGCAACATACTCTACCTCTGTAGTAGACAAGGCAATAATATTATATAATTTAGAAATCCAACTAACTTCCATGCCACCAAAAGTGAATACATAACATGTGGTGCTCCTCCTACCATCCAAATCTCTAGCCATTTATGCATCAACATATCCTTGTAAAGAAACCTCTGACCCTCCAAAGCACAACTGCTTACTACTGGTCCCTCTCAAGTATATGAGAATCCACTGGACTACATTCTAGTGCTCCTTTCCTAGATTACTCATGTATCTTCTGATAACTCCCATTATATCGGCAATGTCTGGTCTTGTACATACCATAACATACATCAAACTTCCAACTGCTGAAGCATATGGAACTCTAGACATATATTCAATCTCTTCATGTGTTTTAGGACATTGTTCTTTACTCAACTTGAAGTGCCATGCCAATGGTGTACTTACTGGTTTTGCATCCTGTATCCTAAACTTGTCCAACACCTTGTTCACATACTCTTCTTGAGACAAAGTCAATTTTCTACTCTTCCTATCTCTATTGATTCTCATGCCAAGAATCTTCTTTGCTGCACCTAAATCCTTCATGGAAAATGTATTTGCCAATTTTCTCTTTAGCTCATTTATATCATGCATATTTGACCTTGTCACAAGCATGTCATCCACATACAACAACAAGATAATATAGGTGTCATTATCTAGTCTTTTAAAATAAACACATTGATCAGAATGACATCTAGAGTAACCTTGTTCTATCATGAACCTGTCAAATCTCAAATACCACTACCTTAGAGCTTGCTTAAGGCCATACAAAATCTTCTTCAATATGCACACCAAATTCTCTTTCCCCCTGACTTCATATCCCTATGGCCACTCCATATATATTTCTTCCTCCAAATCACCATGAAGAAAAGGAGTCTTTACATCTAATTGTTCAAGATGCAAATCTTCCACAACTACTAAACTTAAAACAGTTCTAATGGAAGTCATTTTAACAACAGGAGATAAAATTTCATCAAAGTCTATACCTTTTTCCTATGCAAATCCCTTCACAACAAATTTTTCCTTGTACCTCTTTTTTCCACCTTCTTCTTCCTTCAACCTGTAAACCCACTTGTTTTGCAATTCTCTCTTTCCTGCAGGCAACTGAACCAAATCCCAAGTTTGGTTGTGATCCAAGGAGTCCATCTCCTCATCCATACCCTACTACCACTTTTCCTATGTTTCTACCTGCATTACTTATTCAAAACTTTCTGGTTCTCCACCATCTGTCAATAAACAATAGTAAAGCTCATACAAAGATAATCGTGCAGGAGGTTTACTTACCCTAGTAGAACGTCTTACAAGATTTTTTGGATTTTGAGGCTCTTGTTGTTCTTTCTTATTTTGATCTACAGAATCAACACCGAATGTGCCAGGATTGATGTAAACTTGTTAATTTTCCAGTCCTTTGAGCACTTCTCTATCTTTTATCTCATAAAGTGCTACATACTCAAACTTTTCCAACTTCTTATCATGTAGTTGCTCCATGTACATAACCCTTTCATTGAAAATAACTTCCCTACTCCTAATGATTTTCTTCTCATCCAAACTCCACAACCGAAATCCAAAATCATCAGTGTCATACCCAATGAAAGTACATTTCTTTGACTTAGCTTCTAGCTTGGTCCTATTCTCTTTATCAATGTGAACAAATGCTTCACAACCAAAAAATTTCAGAAAATAATAGTTTACCTCCTTACCGGTCCAAGCCTCCTCAGGTACTCCATCTTCCAAAGAACTTAAAGGTCCTCTATTTATCAAGTAAACAACAATATCTATAGCATCCACCCAAAATTGTAAGGAAAATTCAACATGCAATCGCATGCTCCTTATACACTCTGTAAAAGTGATGTTCATTATTTCTGACACACCATTCTGTGTGGTGTTCTAGGACATATCTTCACCCTACGGATTCCATTCTGTGAACAATAGTTATTGAATTCATTGTTGCACTACTCTCCACCATTTTCTGATATTAGACACTTCAACTTCAAACCTGTTTCATTCTCAACCAAAGCTTTCCACTTCTTGAAAGTATTAAATACATCAGATTTCTTCTTTATACAGTAAACCCAAACCTTCCTAGTAGCATCATCAATAAAAGTAACATAATACCGTGAACCACCAAGAGAAGATAACTGAGTCGGCCCCCACACATCCGTATGAACAAGATTTAACTTTTGTTCCTTCTTGGTTGATCCAACCTTGAGAAATCTCACACCCTTTTGTTCCTTCTATGTTTTTCAAATCTGACAACTTTCCCTGTGAATGTAAAATCTTCATCCCCTTCTCACTCATATGGCCAAGTATGTGATGCAATAGAGTTGTGACTATACTTGTAGTAGCTAAAATAGAAGATGGATCACTACTAACAGTGGATGAATAAAAATTAACTACTTTCTTACCTCTTGCTACCATAAGAGAACCCTTGGTAACTTTCCAAGAATATACTGTAAATATAACCATACAACCATCATCTTCTAATTGCCCTGCAGAAAATAGATTCCTTCTTAAGCTAGGAACATGCCTGACATTCTTCAACACCCAAGTGTTACCATTATGCAATTTAACATGAACACTGCCTTTTCCAACAATGTTACATGGCTCATCATCACCAAGATATAAATGCCCAAAATTCCCTGGAACATAATCTTGAGAATATTGTCTATGAGGAGTTACTTGAAATGAAGCACCAAAATCTAAAACCCAAGATTCTGATTTATTATCTAAAGAAATAATAAGAGCATCTTGTAACACATCACCTGCTACGTTTGCCTCTTTGTTCCCTTCTTTTTGATCTTTCCTTGATTTTAAAGACCAACAATATTTCTTTGCATGTCCCGCTTTTTCCACAATTCCAACATACCATCTTGCTTCTAGATTTAGATATGCCCTTCTTAGACCTTCCACGGTGTCCAAGACCTTTTGTTTTTTCCTTCTTTCTTTCCCTGTTCTCTACACTCAAAGCATTACCAAATGACTCACCTGTGCTTTTTCTTCTCATCTCTTCACTAAGAATCACACCAATAACATCATCAAACTTTAAAGTGTTTGAACCAGAAATAGAATTACTCACAACCATAATCGAAGTATTCCAACTTTCAAGCAATGAGCACAAAATCAAAAGATCCCGAACTTCATCATCAAAACTTACTCCTACAAAGCTTAATTGATTAGTAACCGGGTTGAATTCATTAAAATGATCATTTACTAAATCACCATCTGACATATTCATATTAAACAAACTTTACATGAGATATACCTTATTAGAGGCAGAGGGTTTTTCATACAATTTACCCAATTTTTCCATTAGATCTACCTTTGTCTTTTTCGTAGAAATATTGAAAGCTATGTTAGGATTAATATTATTGTTTAACATTATTAATCATAATTATTATTTGTAATATAATATGAGTTGGTTAACAACTCATATTATTAATTGTTAGGTTTGTTATTATATTTGTTTATATGTGAAGTTGTTAATAAACAACTTACGTATATAGGAAATGTGAGATATTTGTGGGTTGGGTAGTTCAAGCAGTTTCCTATATTCTAGGGATGTAAAATCCTATTTATATGGGTTAAATAATATATTGAAATATAGTGTGAAGTATTATTATTATAATTGTTCTATGTAAATCTGGCTTACCAATTTCATTTGGCATCAGAGTGAATTATTTGATCCCTGTGATGTAGATGAAATTCTATTTTTTTGCAGAACGTTCCTCTTGCATGCTCATGCATAGAAGGATTTGGTGCAAACCATTTGGATCAGAAATTGATATAGTTGGCCATGTTTTGTTGTGTTCTCTGTGATTTCATTTGACCTCTTACAACATTCCTAGGCGTTGTGTGGCGGTCAACTTGGTTCTTCTTTTTTTCAAAAGACTGCACGCGGGGAGGAAAAGAAAGAGGAGTGGATAAATGCATTTGATTTGAAACTTCAAATAGAGAGAAGCCTACATCATCATTCACATCAGATTCTTTACCAATCTGTCAAAAATATTTGTTATTTTTGTCGCCTACTGAGTTAAACAAGTTGAAAAAGAAGATCCAATCATAGTTCCATAGCTCTTCATGCATTGTTGAGGAATTATTTGTTGGGAATTTTCGTATGATTTTATGCTGCTCTATGAAGTTCGTGAGAATAAACAAAGAATATTTTTGGTATGAACATATTTTTTGTGTAGACTAGCTGTGTGAAGAACTATTCATAGAAACCTCAAAGTTAACAGGAGAACATAACATCTACACGGTTTTGTATTGATTTGAATCGACCAGATCTTCCTTAATTAGATCTATGTCTGTGTTGTTACAAAGCTATAGATCACGCAGACCAATAAAGGGAAGCGGTTTTATAGCAGTCAAAGATCCTGCATTTGCATAAGTTTCTATAACATTCAGATCTCTTCCTGTAGATGTGTATTTATATTATGGCATGGTTTACCTTACATTAGGAATCACATTACATCAACCAGTTGGTTAGGACATCAACTTCAGATGGAGATCTCCTCATAATTCCTTACTCGGCAGCATAAAATAGGATGTTTATCAATACGCCAGAATTCTCCATGGATTTAGCACACTGGTTATCTTTCAAAGGCGCATTATTTAATAATATCTAGAACAAAGTGGCTCGAGCTCATTGCAAACTCAGATAAAGGTATTATGTAATTTGATATTCACTTGATAGTCATTTCTATATATTTCAATATTTTGTTTTGATTTATACCATAGAAATATCCATGTAAAATTTAAAAAGTAATTTTTTATTATTACTTTTTAAAGATATAGTGTAAAATAGGAGCAATATCGGTTGAAACCGACTCCCCTAAGAGTGCATTTTTTGGTTAAAACCGACGCTCTAAGGTATAATGGACATTCCACTAGAAAAATTCAATGGTCTCAATTTTCACACATGGAAAGTCAAGATCCAGATGCAGTTGATGAACAAAAATATTTGGAGGATAGTAGATGGAAAAGAACCAGCACCTTCAGATCCGACCAGATTTGCAAAATGGGAAACATGGGATGATAAAGCCAAAGCCATTATTAGCCTTGCCCTTTCAAATTCTAAATTACATTATGTTGATCTAGATAAAAATTCGAAGGACATCTGGGATAATCTGAGCAAATTATTTGGTTCAAAAGTAGTCAATGCAAAGTTTTCCCTAAAACTTCAGCTATTCAAGCTCAAAATGAGTGATGGAGATACAATGTCTAGTCACATCAACAATTTACGATCTCTTCTAAGACAACTTGCAGAAGTAAAAGCTCCAGTAGATGACAAGGATGCAAAAGCTATTCTGCTGAATAGTTTACCACCCAAATACAGTAATGTTGTTTTCATTCTTGGTTAGATGCCTTCCAACTCCTTAGAAGATATGATATCAGCTCTTCTGTTTGAAGAAAAAAGGACTAAAGAAGATATAGAAGAAGAAACGGCAATGTATGTGAAAAAGAAATACAAAAAGTTCTTTAAAAAGGAGGACTTAGAATGCTTTTATTGCAAGAAAAAAAACATATGTCTAAATTTTACACGAATCGAGCCAAAGATCTTCTCAGTGGAAAATTGAAGCCACATGAAGCAAATATGGTTGTAGAAGAATCTTCTGAATCAGAAGATGAACGAGTAACTGATGAACCTGATTATAATTCTGAAGACTACTTGTTTTGAGTTCAGATTATTGGAGGATGGAGGACATCGGAGGTTGGAGGTCATTCAGTGACCTCTTGTCAGTCGCCAATGATGGGGCCACACAGATGATTTGGTGGCATTTTTTAGTGTGTGTTTTAGTTTTCAGTGTTCCTGTTGTGTTGTGTGCTGAATAAACCCCTTTCCAGAATTTTGGGAAGTTTCATGTTTTCAGAAGACTCATTTTTGGAGAGTAGGAGAAGATTTCAAGGTAGACTCAAGGGATGGTTATCCAGCTAGTGTGAAGCTTGTGGATCTTGGAGATTCAGAAGTCAGGCGCCCAGGGAGGAAGGGAAAGTCCCACAGGAACCCAAAGAGGAAGGGAGCATTCCTGCATAATTTTGCTCGCCACTACGCCTTTACGAGGGTAAAGAGATAATCTATGGAGTTTTTACCTGGTCTAAGAAGTACTTTCAGGAGGTGGTTCAATTTCTTCGAATATGGTTCTTCACCGCGTTCACATTAAGGGGGTGAAGATTGCTGATTAATAATGTTCACACTGAGGGGGTGAATGTTAGGATTAATATTATTGTTTAACATTATTAATCATAATTATTATTTGTAATATAATATGAGTTGGTTGAAAACTCGTATTATTAATTATTAGGTTTGTTATTATATTCGTTTATATGTGAAGTTGTTAATAAACAACTTACGTATATAGGAAATGTGAGGTATTTGTGGGTTGGGTAGTTCAAGTAGTTTCCTATATTCTAGGGATGTAAAATCATATTTATAAGGGTTAAATAATATATTGAAATACAGTGTGAAGTATTATTATTATAATTGTTCTATGTAAATCTGGCTTACCAATTTCAAGCCACCATAGTTTCCAGGCACAACTGTATCGTTCCCAATGCCTTCCGATCAATAATATCACATTCTTCATCTTTCATACCTGACGGCTTCAGAGCTTTCCCTTTCAATGGTACATAAAGATCCTTCTAATATAGGTAGTCCTCCACTTGCATCTTCCATAGCTGAAATTTTTGGCCGTTAAACTTCTCAACCTTGAACTTTCTATCTTCTGTCATTGCTCCCACTCAAACAAGAAACCCTCCTATGAGCGTTTTTTGCAAAAACAAAATCTTGCTCTGATACCAGTTGTTAGGATCAAACACAGATGAACAATAAAATGAAATTAAAACAAAAATAATATAAGCATGAAATCACAAGATAAACCCAAGATTTAACATGGTTCACCCAATGTGGGCTGCATCCACAAGAAATAAGAAAACCTTATCCTTTATTCAGTCCTGAGGAATACAATACAATTCTCTCTCTTTTTCATATTCTAAAGAGTAAATCCATGCACGCACACACACACACACACACACACACACACACACACACACACACACACACACACACACACACACACACACACACACACACACACACACACACACACACACACACACACACATATAACTTGTTCACCTCTTTGTAAAATTTTGCTTTAACCACAAGCAACCTAAATATATCATGCATATAAATAAGATAAACATAAAAATAACAACTCTCATCTATTAATAAGACAATGCTATTTTTATCAATGGTCATGCATTACTCTCAAAATCAAGGAAAAAGAAAAATGCAACTTCATCTTGCAGTTAGACTCCACATCTTCAACAGTCTTCTCTAAGGAATAGTGACTGCATGGAACTAAGGGGATTTGGTTGGGGTCAAATAAGCTTTTGGGAGAGCTACAGAGCTTTACTTGGACAAACTTTGCTTTCATTACGACGAACTAAATCAAGTTAAGTATTATAGAAAAGTTGCATCATCTTGGAATATATTTGTCTATAGATGAACTTGTTTTTTCCATCGAATCTTTTTACATTATATAATCTCAGATTCTCAATACATGTTGGTTTTATATGTATATTCTATGGAATGATCAACATTCATGTACTTTTGAACTTATCCGGAATATATCATTTCTATAACCATTCATACTCTCGGAATACATCAGATTTGATACTTTTTTAATCTATTTATTAACTGATATGAGTTGAATAATGCTAACTCCCATATATTTTTCAAAGGGTATTTTTTTAAAAATAATGTAATGGGTAAATTTCTGAGTTTCATACATATAGGTATCTCTAATTCATATTTTAGATTATCTAAAATATAGTGAATTGTACTTGCTAGACACGTCTACTAAAAAGAATAGAAGCCTTTCTTAATTAAATAACCACTTCTAAAAAGAAATCAATCCTGGAAGCCATTAAAGAAGCAATCCCAACTCTATAGACTATTGACTCAGATTCTTTAAAATAACATAAGATCCTATATTTGTTATTTGTTCTTAAAATATTAATAAGTATAATTATGTGATAACATGATTGGAATATAACTGCCACCCCTATAACTTTGTGCAGATAGTTAAATGTTATTTCAAATAATTGCACATTAGTTGTAAAGTTCATTGAAGTAAATGTTAATTAAATTTTAGTTTGTAAGTTCATTTCAATATGATCACCATTTAATATATTTTTCAATGTTATTTGATTGTGTATATTGTCATGAACATGATTGTAAAATGGTGTATTTAAAATAACGTATAGAGAGAAAATGTCTATGCCAATGGAAATTGGAAATATGTTTAGACATCAGTTTTGGAAATAAAGAGGAAGATGTTGGGAAATAGTGGTCCGTTATTCTTTTCTAGAATGTACATATTTCGTAGCCTTCATTTTTGTGTTAAAGTCGAATTAAAATGTAAGTGAGACATGTAAGTTTGTAAACAATCAATTCTCTTGAGGATTCAACGAATGTGTAGTGTAGACACCCTAAATATATATACCTATTTCTAGTCATCCCCATCACCTGCACAATGTGCCAAATCATCTCTAGAATACATTCTAGACCATTATCCTCCCATAGCCCATTAGAATTAATTTAATTAATTCTATCATGCATAAACTACACATCTTGCACATCTTAACTAATTTAACTATCCATTTAAATAGAATAAATTTATTTATCCACTCAACTCCACTTCACTAGCTCACTCCACTAAAGTTCTAGAATCCTTCAAAGGTGAAAGTAAAATTACACGTATAATTGAAGAATTCAAGAGCCAACTATTCAAATTCATTGCCCCTTTAATTCTTATTCAAAGCATCCAATTGCACATACAAAATAAACTTTCTAAATTGGGAAAATGCATTCATTTTCTTACAAATCATTCAAATCTTGATCCACAATCCATGGCCTCTCCTTCAGCTAGAAATAAGTGGCTCTTTCCTTCACAATTGATCTCTTGGAATCTTTAAGCATTAGCAACACTACTTTGTCAATTTGCCACTAGAATTTATATGTTATGAGGCTACCTATTTGATCATTCATTTCTCGTAGCGCATCCTCTTCCATTTGGAACCAAGTTTGGAGCATCCACAACCAAATCAATCAAAGAGATCCAACAAGTGTGGTACTCCATTCCACACTTCAACTATTTCATTCGAGGTTGCAAGAGAAATTGAAGGAAGGTTTGCATTACATTGTTATTGTTGTTTTCTTTCATTTGTTTTAGTTTTCCTTGTATACATTTAGTATCGAAATTAAATTAGGTTGAAATAAAGATTGAGTGCACTAACATATTGAATCTCCTAGAAACATAAAGGAGACAAAATACATATTTTTATATAAATTTTCATATGTAATCTTGTACATGTAAATAAATCCAAAAATAATACCTAACACAACCAAAATATAATACAAGAAGTCTAGATAAGAGGATCATAAAATTGTAAAGGTTTGTGTAAAGAACCATCAAGAGATGCTCTCTGTCACCTACAAGAATTAGACTGATTACAAGCCATTCTCTTATGCACCAATAAAACACGTCCACACAACAACCCAAGTTTAATTTACATCTCAAGATGGGAGTTTTTTAGTTTTCTCAAGATAGCCAACATGGCTTATAATGTCAACCATGCAGACATAATGATCAAGTATGGGTATAATGCTATAACAACACTCACAACATTGAAGTATTTATAATCCTCATGCTTACATGATTATGATATGTACTGGAGAAATTCTTACATTAAAGAGTGAGAGATCGCCCTTACAGAAGCCATTTTTTGCATATCTTGCAATCATGACATTCTATAAGGAAACATATATTTGAGTCAATTTTGTTTAATAGTTCATGTGCCTTGTGTATTATTCCACATTTTTATTTATGACTATAAAGGCATTTGCAACTACAACATTTGATAAGAAGTCAATTTATATTATGTTTTGATGGATGTCTATGAATTGTTCTAAAGCTCCCATTTTGGCACATGTTGGGAGTATGCTGAAAAAGGTTATGGAGTCTAGTTTTAAGTCTCCCAAATGCATTTGCTTAAGAGTTTCAGATATATAAATGAAAAAAATTGTTGTGTACATGCCCTGCAATCATTACAGTCCATGAGACTAAATTTGTTCCAGGCATTATGTCAAAAAGTTCATAAGCTTTGTGTGTGCTTCTACATTTTTCATACGTTTCCAAGGCCTTTTCAACAAATCCATTGTACTCATATCTTGTATCCATTGCATTACAAGAGATCCAATTTCTTCTAGGTAACTTTTTGTTGAAAAATTCACATGTCTTGTGCATGCTGCCATATTTTATATACATATCTACTAGGGCACTTGCAACTATAACATATAATAAAAGTCCTTTATTCATTATGTGTTGATGGATGTCCATAACATGTTTCAAATATTCTATATTGGCATAGGATGGGATTATGACATTGCGTACATGATTCATCATCTAAGGAAATATGACTCATGCATATGCCAACATGAAAACTATTATTTTCAACTTACAACTACAATTTCATCAGGTTACATATAAGCTTATTTGTTATAAGAGTATCATGTCTAGAGGCATTTGAACCATGAAGATGTATAATGAAATAACATCCAAATCCTATGGATAAGGGTAGAAATTCATTAGATGGTCATATCTAGAGAATGTAATGAGCTTGGCAGAATCATCATAGGAGTAACGGTAAGTTCTAAGATTAACATTTGTGCAAAAGGTAAAAGAAATTATTGGGTTTGCACATATAGTCATTTACTTAAGATGGCATGTGATGATACTAAGAGATATTAAAGGAAAATAACACAATCTTATATGGCATGTCATAACCGTGTTTATTTTTCACATTAATAGAAAACATTCATCTCAAGTTCAAATCGTTGATTGAAGCCATGTATATGCATTTGAATGAGTTTCTTAGGGAGATATGGTGATGGGAACTTAGCCATAATTTAGGATGAACGTGTATAAATAGTAGGTGTTAAGGGAAAACTAAGAGAGCTTGACATGTGCCACACCTTTCACACCATTATAAGAGATTTGACCTTTGCACTCCCCTATTGATCAGGGGATCATTTTTTATATCAAAAGTTCCCTAAACTCCCTAAATTGTGTCAGTGCAGAATACATTTTCGAGAGGTTTCCGATGACTATGAGAATGCGACAAACAGATATTGGGAGCTCTAGTTATGCCTAGTCAAAGTTCAGTCAACAGGAAAGTCAACTTTGGTCAACATGTCAATATTGGACCAAAGGCACTGTGACATGTGGTGAAAAGGCAAAAGGGATTTGTTTGTTGGTTTTATACATCCTGTCTTCGACGGTCGTAAAATGATATAGCTCGTGGGAGCAAGAAGCTCAACTTTTTTAATGTAGGAGAGCATGGTCGCCATGTGGACTATGGTATTATCGTCGACGTAGTGGGTCCACAAGCCACCATGTAGCTTTCCACTACGAATCGAATACGATCGATTTTCCTACCAAGGATCAACATCAAGCTATTACTTGAGTCATGCAAGGACCAAGTTACATTTTAGCTCGGCGAGCTATACATGGTTAGGATCATCTATATTGCATAGGGTCTATATTAACCCATTAACCTCTAACTCGCCACGTAGTGGCATGATTAAATTGCTAACCGCTTGGCCCACACAATGGGCACATTAAATAGTGACCACCACTTGACCATGCTAAATCTTCCCCCACACATATGCAGGCATCCACGTGGAAAGGTGAAGTGGTAGGGCAAAGGCCCATGTGTGGAGAACCCCACGTGAAGGAGGGGAGGTAAGGTTTATTAAAACCTTATCAAAAATGCAAAAGCCACCAAATGTGGGATTAACCCACTTAACCTTATCTGCCAACATGGGTATTTATCCCATTAAATATGTATGCCGCCCAATATGGGATTTAACCCATCCACAATGCTACGGGTTAATATTTTAATAGCCTAAGGATGATTTTTAAATGCATTATTTAAGGGCCCCATTTGGGTATAAATAAGGGACCCATTTCTTTGTAAAGGATACACAACTTGGAAGCTCAAAGCAAGAGCTTGAGGAATATTGCCCAAGCAAGCAGAGGAGCATTTTTATTGATAAGACTTATTTTTAAGGCTTATTATAAAGTTGTGAAGACCTATTTATTTAAATAGGCATTATTGTGACTAGGAGTTATTAATACTACCTAGTCGGCCCATAGTGCCACACTAAATTATTGTGAAGCCTGGAGTATCGACTGGAGTGCCATAGGGCATTACGAAGCGTATAGAAGGCCGATCGAGATCTGGAGGATTCCGAACAGTGGAGCTAGTGCCATAGAGATTGCCGAATACGCCAGGAAAGGGGAAGTCGAGTGCTATTTTTCACCCTTGTCATCTGAAGGTCTGGATATTCTTCTAAGCAAGTACTTAATAGTTTCCATTAGGTTTTCTTGTGAAAGTAATATTGTAACTTACAAGTTTTGACTAGTGGAACAGTTCGATAAGAACCCAGAGACGTAGGCAATTGCCAAACTACGTAATCAATCATTGTGCAATTTGTCATTATATACTTACATTAATTATAAATTGATTATTTAAAAGGATCAAATTATCAGCAAATAAAATAAGCCTATAGGGATCCGAGATCAGATTAGTAAAAACTTGATAATTTTCAGATCAAGTTTGGTATCAAAGTTGGTTTAGCTCCATATTTGCTTCGATACATATGATTAACAGAGTGATTGCTTCAAGTTGGTGTAGTTGGTTCAGTTTGTGTGAACAAGGTACATGTGCACCATGGAAAATATGTCTAAACAGGAAAAGCTCGAGGAAATTGAAGCTTATGATCACTAGATCCAGGAAGAGAACTCTCTCCTGCAATCAATGTATTACTCCTTAGAAGAGGAGAATGCTCGCTTAAAATTAGAATTACAAACCAAGGATGAGATCTTGGCAAGGTTGCAATGTGGTGACTAGAATAAAGAAATTCCTTTAACTTCATATGCAGAGACCATGACAGATGATTGCACTGTAAGTTGTTCACCATGTGAAACTTCTTCCTCCCATTCAATTTTGGATTTAGGTAATGAAGTCTTTGGTTTGTTTGAAAAGCATACTAGAGGCATTAGATCCAAATTATTAGATAAAATGGGATTTGATGGAAGACGCCTTGGTAAAAATGGCCAAGGAATTGCTAACCCAATACAGGTTGAGCATCGTCCTTGTTTTACAAGTTTGGGTTTTCCTAGTGTGGGAATAGATATTGGAGAATGCTTCAATAACGTTGATGGGAGACAAGCTTCTGAAAGTGTTATCCTGTAAAATTAACAAGGGAAATTTTGTAGATAACCATACCAAAATTTCGTTTTGGTCCCCTGAGAGTGTCTACTAATGTTCAAAATAGCTTAAAATTCCCTTCCGGAAATCAAGTTTTAAGAACTTAGCCATTTTCAGCCTTTTTGAACTGGGCGCAAAAATTGTTGTGTCAACATCAAGAAATGTGCGCCCCTTTGAAAATCCTTTGGCGCCCTAAAAGACATGTCAACATGAGAAAATTCATGCCCTTAAGGCTCTAAAAGTTGTATGTCAACATGCTCAAACCTGAGCCAAAGAAATGCGCTTAAGGCGCGAAAATTGACATGTCGACACATCAAAATGTGCACCCCCTTTTCCCTTTGGCGTTGAAAAATTTATGTTGACATCTCCAAATGTACACTTAAGGCGTGGGAAATTCTATGTCAGCGCTAATGAACTTGTGCCAAGGTGCATCCAAGATCGTGTCGACATCTCCAAAAGTGCACCAAAGAAAAGTGGGTGGGGAAATAAATGCAGTATTTTCCTATAACTATACGGTTAACACCTGTCATTTTCACAATTTGAAAATTGTGAAAAGTCTTTCTTTGTGCCTGTCAGCTATTCCTATCACGCCCGCATTCGGTTTTTTGAGTTTGTGGCCCCCAACGTCGTCCTTCGTCCTTTATTAAACCGGGTAAGTGGTTTTTATCACTTTTATTGTTGTTTGTGGTTTTGTTTCTTGGTTGTTGGTGGTTTTAGGTTTGTTATAAAAGGTTAAATCTAAAAATCTAAAATGAATAAACCTAAAAATCCATAAACTATCTGAAAACACCTTATCCCTCCTTCCAGATCTGCAAATCTGGGAAGGCTCTGCCTCTGAATAAACCATCCTTTGTATCTGGGAGGGCTCTGCCTTGCAAGAAATCCCACTAACCCTCTCTATGTCAATTTACAAAAATCAAAAAGATAGAAAATGGTCATGCGAAGAGAAAAGAAATCAAACAATGCAAAATCATCTTTTCCTTTGGCGCACTGTCCTTTCATGTTGTAAACCCCACAATCGAGCCCAAGGCGCATTGTTCCCGCATGCAACATATTTATAACCTACCCCAAGTATAAACACTTAACAAATCTCCTAAAAGTGTAGGCGTATCCCAACCAACATCAGCATTTGATGTTATGTCCCCCAAATCTGCGCCCTTTATAAACCCTTTGGTGCATTGAGCTTCTTCGCCAGATCTCCAGAAACAGCACCTTGGGCGCACTGGAAAGCCATACAACATCATCTTTTGCAACGCCCAGTGAAATAAATTTTCCAAAGGCGCTGGCGCATGAACCTTAACACCAACATTACATGTTGTGTGTTACAAACCCACGCCCCACACCTTTCTCCTTGGCACTAAGACCTTTCATGCAACACTCCTCAAAAGTGCGCCCTGCCTTTATAACCCTTTGGTGCAGCTTTTCCCCTCTCAACACAGGTGCATATTTTTGCATGTTGACATCCACAAAAGTGCACCTAGCCTTTTTAAGCCTCTGCAGCATGCTATAAACCTACACCTTGCGCCTTAAGGCTTATAATAGCTCATTTTTCGTTCTGCAAGTTGTTATTATAGATAACATGATGGTTGACATGGCTCTTCTATGTTGAACCTCTTTTATTCTCCATGCAAAACAACAATAGCCATCCTCGAGCTCACACATGTCTTCGTCGAGCAAGAAGCCAACTAAGTCTAAAGGAAAAGCTAAGTTGACAGAGCAAGAAATGAAGTATAAATATCAGAAAGTCAGGATGCCTGACTCATACATAGAGAGTGATCTCGACATTAGAGACTCCAAGCTCGGGCACATTGATATGGAGGACTTCTGGGCCAGAACCAACCAGGCTACTAGTGGTCCCTGGATGAACAAACTGGTAGGCAGGGGATTACACTTTGCAGCTGGGCTGCTGGTAAGTGCTATTAATAATGAATTTATCATGTTGGTTACCTGTTGCTACAACAAGGACACTAGATGTGTCGAGGATAAAGAAGGAAAGATGGTCATTCACCTAACTGCTTGTCACTTCGAAATAACCCTGGGCATCCCTAATCATAGGTAGTACATCGCCATCAGCCTTGAAGACTGCAAGAAGGCATGGGACAACAATGAAGACAAATGTATACAAATGATGAATGAGCCATATCTAAAAAACAAAAATTCGGTGAGCCGATGACCACAGACCATCCACCGCAGTGACTTCAATGGGGAATTGAGTGATACAATCACCTTCCTGAGTAGAGTGTATGGGATTCTTGATGTCCATCATTTCCATAAATGGATGTTGAGGTACTTAGAGACCATGAGTAAGAATGTGCCTGAGCAGCATTTTGGCTGGGGAGAAATCATCAGCGAAACCATCTCTCAGCAACTGCAACAGGTCATGACAACTAGGAAGTTCTATATGAATTCCTATGTTGTGTAGGCAGCAGCATCAGCGAGGGATTTCGTACGCCTGACACGAAATGGGGTATGGCCTCAGGTCAAAATATATGAATACTACCCAGATCTCAGGCTCGAGAACAACATCCCTTAGTTCTCAAAGATCAACGACACCTTTTTCTATGAGGTGATCTGCCTGTTGAGGCCAAATATGAGGCACGGTTAAACTAGCCTCAGTGTGGTCACTGTTACAAAGAAGTGGGGGTCATTGTTCACTCAGTTTCCCACATTCACCTACCTCAGGGTGGTGAATTTTGAGGGTGAACCGACCAGACTGCTAAGGTATGCAGGACCCAAGCTAATTCTCTTAGAGTTGTCAAGGAAACTAATCACCTATCATGAGAGATGCATGAAGAGAAAGAAGGGAGGAACTCCTTTCCCCCTTACAGTGGGCTGATACACTTGCACCACACTAGCCAAGGCATGAGAAATGTATGCCAAGCTTGAATTGCTCAATCTAAAGCATAACTTCCTGGCCATACCTACTTTTAATTGTCATGGTTGCCTCCCAAAGGCAAAAATTGATCCTATTCATGTCCCTGAGATCGAGGACATTTACATCGACCTGACACACGAGATAGATCTCAGGTGGAAGGATCACTCCAGGCTGGCTCTGGAAGAAATCAAGCACTATGGCGTGGCCATCATCCCAAAATAATTCCAAGAACCTGATCAAGAAATTGATCAAGTTTATCTTGACACGGATGGGGATGATTGGCCATTCACAGAAATTGACAGAGCCAAGGCACCAAAGACCATCCAAGAAAGAGTCAAGCACACGTTGTAGCGCACCAAACATTGGTGCAAACAGAATGATCTCATCTACCTCAGGGTAGATTTCACTGCTTCTCCTTCAGGAAGAGCACCTCCAAGGCCAGCCCAAGTGCCGAAAGGAAAAGGGAAAGATAAGGAGGGAGAATCAAGAAAAGAAAAGCTCCTGAAAGCCCTCCTTCTACTTCTGAGAAGCAGGTGGTCGACCTGGTGTCTCCAGGAAAAGAAGAAGAGATCACCAAAGTCTCAACAGACACATTTGCTCAGGATGTGGTCACAACTACAACCACTGAGGTACCCACCACTCCTTCTTCCGCTCCTTCTCCCCCCTTGTTATGGAAGCATTTATCCCAATGGATGTTTCTTTTTCTCTCCCTTCCTCCCTTCCATCTCCCACCTCTTCCACCTTCTCCTCTCTCACAGATCTGTCGCCTAGTGTTCCCTCCATCCCACTACAGATCCCTTCCACCTCCATGACCTTTTCTTCTCATGTAGTAACTCTAGGCCCTACTGGCAGCAACGCGTTAGACTACTTGTCGATGCCACCACCAAGTGTCTCAACTTTCTTCCCTTTGGCCCCTTCAGTTGCTTCCCCTTTCACTCCTGTTTCTTCTTCCATTCCCTCTACTCCCTCTCCTCTAAGTCCAAGCTGTATCTCTGACCATCTGGGTCAACTCAAGAGAAAAGTTCCCATAACACCCATGGACTTCTGTGTCATACCGAAGAAGGGGCCAAATAAGCAAAAATCTATAACTCGCTTCTCTAAGAGTGTCTCAGGAAAGAGGGTCATGGAGATTGCATATCCTAATCCCACTAAAAAAAAGAAATATTTGTCCCCTACAGACTTTACAGTGACTCAAGTCACCATGGGAACCTCATCACAGAGCCGGCAAGGAGAGGCTTTGTCTGCAGTAGATGCCCTCTGCAAGAAACTTCAAGAAACAAAGGAGGAGGAGAGGATACTAAAAGAACAAAAAAAAATTCTTCTCCAAGCTTTACAAATAATGGGCAATGCTCCTCCTATGACTACCGCCGAGCCTCTTGAAGTTCTAAGTTAGGATAAGATAAATGAATACGCCAAGATTGGAGAACAAGGCACGGCAGTGTCCTCCTAGATAGAACGAATCCTCAGAGATAGTGAGGAAATAATCACAAAACTCTACCAGAGTATAGATCAGGAAAACAGGGAGCTGCAGGCAGTAACAGGATCCCTCTCCGAGGAGTTAGACAATGCCAGATTGCAACATGAAACATTTCAGGCAATGGTCAATTGCTCAGCTGACAACCTATTAAAGGTCGGTGTCATTGATCACCCACGTACACACCACAAAGATCTTGTTGCACTGGATTACCGGGTTGATCAGATGGAATTTATCCTGGAGAGGATAGATAAAATCAAGGAGGAATCCCTGGATGTGAAACATCAAATGGAGCAGATGGTCACAAAGATGGCTCCAGAGATGCTCGGTGCATCATTCACCTTGAGAGAGGCAGACGATACCATCAAGATCTTCAAGGATATCGTAACTCAAGGTTTAGTGCCAGAGGTCACTTTTGACCGAGAGTCTATCAATAACCTTCTGGCATGCCGCGATTTCATTGGATACTCGATCGAGGCATGCGACGAGTACGTCGGGCTACCTGAAAAGCTCAAGACTGAAAAAGAAACTTGCAAAGTCATCGGAGACCACTTCAAGGGTCCAAATCATGATCAAATTCAAAACATGATTAGCAAGTTTATGGAGTACCGAGCTCAGTATGACATCGCCTCTCCGAATCAGAAGCAAGATACTCCGTTCAAGCAAAGAGACGACGACAAATAGTC
Organism: Taxus chinensis; assembly: GCA_019776745.2. Lineage (NCBI taxonomy): Eukaryota > Viridiplantae > Streptophyta > Pinopsida > Cupressales > Taxaceae > Taxus > Taxus chinensis. The sequence goes on from CM034147.1 coordinate 39,267,921, forward strand.
TATCTTCTTGTGTACGCTTTGATCTTTTTGTAAAAATATTTAAAAAGTATGTTGACATTTACGATAACATCATCCATGTTGCAACATGGGATGTTGCCATCCACAAACTTGCCTCAAAGTCAACTTTTGACTTTTTAGATATTCTGTAAATAGTGGTTGGCTTCATTTTGTCTTCTTCCTCCTTCTCCTTCTATACATACTAGAATACTTGTTGTATTCTAGGTGGACATATTTGTATAAAAAAGAGGTGAAGAGAGAAAGGCTTTGTGCCTTCTTGTAACAGAAGAGATATTAATATATGTGTTAAGACTTTGTGCTCAATATATGTGTTATCTGCATCAGATCTCTCTTAAGTTAGATACGTGTTTCTGTTCTGTTGGATTCATTCTTTTTATTGTCATATGTTCATCAGTATTGCTTTGTTTGTTTATGTAAGTAAGTTTGGCTCTGTTTACTACCAGCCCAAAGCATAAACCCTCTGACCTTTCTGTCTTGGAATTCATTTCTTTTCTCCCTTCAGATCTACCTTCCTCCATTCCTTCCCTCTTTCATTTCTATTCGCAATTGGAACTACATCTACTGGGATGAGATCCCAAACCCCTGAAGTTAGAATAGTGTAGATTTGCACAGATTCCTACTTGACAGAATAGTAATAAACCAGTTTCGCTTTGATGTCTCAAAGAGGGGCTATGCCCTACACACTGTTGGCCTATTTCCTGATGATTTGTCTAACCGACAGATTTTCAAACCAACAGAAAGCAAATTGAATACCCCACTAGTCATGTAAGAAGATTTTGAGGAGGAAATTTGTGCTTCGTTGTCACAGTTAGGATGTGGTAAGAGAAATCAGCGAAGAGGTAATGAGATTCCACCTCCATTTTCTTACCATGATCATAAGCACAGTAAAACTTATGATCCAATTTTCAACTTAAGAAGTATGGTTATGATTTTCAGAATATGTGGAATGCCTTTCCGTGTACTTTTTGTGGATTGCATAATCATTCGTGGCCAGATGCTAGAAGAGAAGGACACTTATGAAGAAGTTGATGTCTTTCTTTAGGAACAAGTAAAATCAGAAAGACCAATCTCATCATGCAGAGTTGAGAAATGGTAAAAAGATTTCCTCATCCTAGAAAAAGGATATTAAGAGGAATTTTTGTGCTCATTTCTAGAGGAATGGGCACCGGGTGGAAAATTGCTGGAAACTACATCCATCTCACCATCAGAGTTATGGCAAGATAAAAATGGAATGGAAGCCTATTACAAAGGCCAAAGAAGTTCCCAATCCACCACTAGTTGACAATTCAACCCAAGACCAGGTAATACCTGAAAGTGAAAGTCCTTTAAAATGGGTAATTCAACAATTTTTTCAATTATATATTCTATAATTCAGATTGATGAATAGTATGCAGTATTTGTTTAGAGATCATATTTTATGAGAAATGCTGAGAGAAAGGCTTACCATACTTGGTGGATTTTCTTACTTAGAAAATTTGATTAATACTCCAAACATATATCCTAATTAGCTTGTGAGTACCCGTTACAGTTTGGATACAAGATTTGACTCATATAAAGCTTGGAGATTGATCTGCCATTTGTGTAGACAGTAGAGTTCGTAGAGGTCAGCTCAGAACTTCATTTTATGTAGAGGCATTTTGATTGTGCAGTAGAATGGTAGCTGAATCACCATTGGCATTGACGTCAGGTCAGAACTTTGTTCTGTGAAGAGGCCATCATGTGCATCTAGTAGAATGGTACCTGATATTGCTTGTCAACAAAAGGAGCTCTCAAAAGATTAGCTCGGAATTTCATTCAAAGTCAAGGCATTGTGACTGCAAATTAAAATGGTATCTGATCATCAAACTTAGCACTGCACATCAAAGGTGTTGAGGTCTGCAAGATACTTAACACCACACAATAGATGTGTTGAGGTCTAAAACGGACTTTTTACTGCACAACAGGATGCATTGAGGTCTAAAAGGAACTTAGCACTACACAATGGGAGGCATTGAGGTCTGCAAGAGACTTATCACCACGCAGTGGAGGCATTGAGGTCTGAAAAGGGACAAGTCATTGTCCATCATCGACATCAGATCAATCATAGCTCTAAGTAACATGGAGTTCCTTCAAACCAGTTTGGATTTTGTGGAATCAACTCGGAGCCAAGAGTTGTGTTATAAGGTAAAAGAAGATTATTGTTGTCAAATATCTGGAAGCTTAGCACCACACAGTAGGAGTGTTGAGGTTTCATTTAGAAAATTAGAACCATACATCAGAGGCATGGAGGTCTGCTTTGGATATTAGAGTGGCGCAGCGGGAGCATCGTGGGTCGATAACCCATAGGTTCAGGATTGGAACAAAGTGCCAAAGTGAGAAGGTTGTAGGAGAAGAGACCAAAGGGTCTATTATAGCAGCACTGCCAAGGTGGCATTGAGGTCTAAAAGGGACTTAGCACTGCACAGCAGGAGGCGTTGAGGTCTACAAGAGACTTAGCACCACGAGGTGGAGGCGTTGAGGTCTGAAAAGGGACAATTCATTGTCCATCATCGACATCAAATCAATCATAGCTCTAAGTAACATGGAGTTCCTTCAAACCAGTTTGGATTCTATGGAATCAACTCGGAGCCAGGAGTTGTGTTATAGAGTAAAAGAAGATCGTAGTTGTCAGATATCTGGAAGCTTAGTACTGCACAATAGGAGTATTGAGGTTTCATTCAGAAACTTAGCACCATACATCGGAGGCGTGGAGGTAGTCTTCGGATATCTGAGTGGCGCATCGGGAGCATCGTGGGTCGATAACCCATAGGTTCAAGATTGGAAGAAAGTGCAAAACGGAGAAGGTTGTTGGAGAAGAGACCAAAGGGTCTACTACAATAGCACTGCCAAGGTGGTAGTAGAGTTTCCAGATTCAGGACAGGATGGCAAAATGTTCCAATACAAGCTTTTTGGGACAAAAAACCTTTCCTCGGTGGGGAGGTCTGATCAGGGGATCCTTTTTTATATCAAACATTCCCTAAACATCCCTAAATTGTGTCAGTGCAGAATATCTTTTTGAGATATTTCCGATGACTATGAGAACGCGAGAAACATACATTATGAGCTTTAGTTATGTCCAGTCAAAGTTCAGTCAATGAGAAAGTCAACTCTGGTCAACATGTCAATATTGGACCAAAGGCACTGTGGCACATGGTGAAAAGGCAAAAGGGAGTCGTTTATTGGTTTTCGACCTCCGATCTTCGATGATCATAAAATGATATAGCTCGTGGGAGCAAGAGGTTCAACTTTTTTAACGGAGGGGAGCCCGACCGCCATGTGGACTATGGTATTATCGCTGATGTAATGGGTCCACAAGCCACCTTGTGGCTTGCCACCATGAATCGAATACGATTGATTTGCCTACCAAGAATCAACATCAAGCTATTAGTCAAGTCATGCAAGGAACGAGTCACATTTTATAACAAAAAAATGTTGAAGCTATTAGAGGAACCTATTGCAATCACTATTTCAATGAATATGCAAACAAAATCAAACATATTCTCTAACACCAAACAATGTCCCTTTGTGATATTGCTAAGAAAATTCCAATGAGTTGTTCTTATTACAAACGTATGGATTCAAGTTGGTGTTGTCAATGGATCTCTCATAGAGGTCAACTATTTTAGACACCCCATCAGATCTAAACCCCATAATTTCCTACATATGTTATGGTAAGCGTCAATAACTACAATTGTTTACGATTAGATAAAACAAAACAAAAAACTATATTGATATAACCTATAATGTGGGGCAACTATCAACAAATACCTCTTTCCATAGCATGGGCAATCATTGTACATAAATCATAAGGCCTTAAACTAAGTAAAGCCACAATCGATATTGGTAGAACTTAAATAAAAGGCCTAACATTTATAACTATGTTTAGAGTTAAATCCATAGTCGGCCTTCATATAAAACTTGCATTCTCTTTTGAGTGTTATTCCAAGATAAAATGAAATCCTTACAACATAATAAGAGAGAAAGAAGAGGCTTGCCTAAATGAACTCTCTTTCTAGCAAACTACAAACTCGTAAATTTGGAAATGAAAACTTTGGATTCATCTTTAGATCATGACTTGTGCATACATTCCTATTAATCATCTCTTGATTAATTAATTAAATAATCTTCTTCATATTAAATTCCCATCACATCTCATAAACAATTATTCCTTCTTAATTTCTCAAAATCGTAATTAATAAGTTAATAATCATATTGTCTCCATTATCCCACCTGTATTCATTAAGATCAACCAACATAGCCATTCAAAATTTTATATAAAAAACCCCCAAGAAGTACCAAAACATACAATATTCTCATGAAAGCTTTCTATTCTTAGAAAAAATCTTGAATTGAGAGACCCTTGTTGATGTAAAAGTTTTCTAAAGATGGATAATGCTTCCAATTTGGAAAGACTCATTACACCATCAATCCCTAATTACAACCACACTATCATTATCTTGCATAAACCATTCACAAGCATCCAAAAAGTGAAAACACATATTTTCAATGAAGGGAGGTTTGTATTTGCTTTGGTTTATGCATGTTTAAGGGTTTATTTTTTCAATTGCTTCATCTTAATGTTAGTGAGGTTTAATTTAAGATGTTCTAGGTGTAAGTTCCTTGTTTTTAATTGAATACGACTAACCCTTGCATACAATTATCATAGTTGTCTATGTCGATAATATGGTAATCACAGGTATTTCCTTGTAGGTGATAGAAGAAACAAAGACAAATCTAAAACAAACATTCAACATGATAGATATCGGGCTACGTCACTACTATCTTGGATTGGAAGTATGACATAAATATAATCATGTCTTTATATTAGTTAATGGAAATACATCAATACATCTCCCAAGAGGTTTCAGATGATCGATTCTACACATATGGAGGCAAGGATTTAAATGTCTCAAATAGATTGATCACCATAGGGAGATGCAACTCTCTATCATTAGTTGGTTAGGGGTCTTATTTACATGATCTAAAAATTTTCAAATATAACCTATTAAGTGAGCTACCTATCAAGGTTCATGCAAGTTTCATAGTAAATTCACTAGAAAGCGGAAAAGTGCATTCTCAAATACATTAAGGGTACCATGGAATTCCTCCTAGAGTAAAACAAAAACAACAAACTCTTCTTGGAAGGTTACATGAATTCAGATCATGTAGTTAACATCAATGATAGGAGATCCAATTTTGGATTCATCTTTTCATTAAGATCTAGATCGATATAATGGGGGAGTGAGAAACAAAGTTTTGTTTCACATTGTTTAACTGAAGTAGAATATCACACTATAATAGGAGCTATCTACAAAGAAAATGACTACGTAATATTCTAAAAGGTTTGGGAGTTCCACAAAAGTAGCCTAACATCTTGCATTGTGAAAATGATGGTGTGATAAAACTTGTCTAAAATTCTATCTTTCATGAGAGGTCCAAGCACATTGAGGTGCAAGTACACTTCATTTGCAAGCACATCTAGTAGCACCATATCTTAACTCCAATTTTTCTTGATAGCACAACATCATGCAAATGTTATCAAAAAGGAATTTGCACATGATAAATTTGAGGCATTTAAAGAATTTATCTCCATATAATTGGAATCAATGCAATATAAAGGGGGGGATGATAAAATTAGTATTTTAGTAGATTAATTTAGCATTTAGTTGATAATGTTATTGATAATAATACACATTTGAGAGTGTTGTTGCAACTTGTAGTTTCTCCTAGTTCATTGATGTGTTAGTTCAATCAAGTGTTTAGTTATTAGTTCAATTGACTAGCTTGTTACAATTATCTCCTCCATTCTAAGATTTTGATTATATCTGATTATTGATTATAATTCATTATAATGTGATTGTTCAATTCATATGTACATTGTAACTCTTTCATTATATCATTGATCATTTTAAGCCTTGGATTTGATTTATGTTTCTATCACATCCTATGAGAGTTAATAATTTGGCTTGGTGGTGACTCAATCTTGTTAAGTTTGTACTTTTTGCAATCATACTAAAAACCATGAATAAGTCTTGAAAATTAAACAATAATATTCACAATCATTTAAGTCATTACACTCCCAAAAATACATCTACTCCACCAAATGGGATGGAAAACATTTTCAAATTGAGCAGATAGTCCCCCATTGAAAGTTTGATATGATGACATCTACCACCAAAAGAGAGTTGTTTCGCATCAGTGATCATGATTTGATAATTAAAGTCTAGATACATAAAGTAGTTGAGCTCATTAGCTAGTTTCTTATCAATGAAGTTGAGGGTGCTCCTTGCATCAATAAAAATATCACTTTTTCCTTCTTAATGCAACCAACAACTTTGAGTGTTTTTCTAGCGTGCTTAACCCATTTAATGCATGTAGTATGGAAATCCTAGGTTTTTTCGTCTTCAAAATTTGCATCGTCATGTCCTATTTTTGGTTCCTTATTATCAAATTAATCTTCGTCAAAAATATCATTTTCAATAACCATTAGTATTTTCTCTCCACTAGCACACTTATGACCTCTAGACCATTTAGTATCACAATGCCAACGTAGGCATTTTTCTCTTTTTGTGCCTCCTATTGAGGGGAGACCTTGGTAGTTTGGATTAGGTTAAAAGAGTTAACCACATTTCTAGTAATAATATTAGTTGCATGTTTCTCTCTCCATCTATAGTTTGACCTTGCATGAATCTCTTAGTAGAAAAGTTTTGTTGCTCAATGTGTAGTGCTTATTGCATAAATTTCATAATTGTACATGGTTCTAACAAACGAACATCATGGTTAAATCGATGATCTAGTCCATTGATATAAAATTGTAGTCTCTTGTAAGGTGTCACTTCAAATTGCTGAGATGTGGATCTCAATTACTTCAGTTTAGCATGCTATATCGGCTTGCTGGAAAACACAGTAGCTGACATCGATTATGAAGGGACCGACATCAGTCACCTATGACTGACATCGGTCAAGCAAGTAGGAACCGTCGTCAGTTAGGGCTAACCGACATCAGTTATCTGTGCATGAGTGTTTTATTTAACTAACGAGAATTAGATCTAATTTTAGTATTAAAGTAGATCTATTAATTGTAATTGCATGGCTAAGTGCCCTAAGTTTGTATAAGGTATTTATATGCTATAAATCTAGGGTTATAAGAGAGGGTTAATGATTATTGTAAAAATAATTGTGAGAGAGAATTCTTGGAGAAGAAGAAGAAGCTTGAGAGAAAGAAATTAATGTACATCGTGAGGGGTGTGGAAGATTGTAAATCTTCATTGTATATCTTTTCAAATATTTGGATAATTTTCTTGGTGGATGTAGCCCGCACTCGGTGAACCACATTAAATCTGGTGTTTATTTATATATCTTGTTTTGTAGATTTCTTCCAATAGAATATTCACTTTTATTGCATATATGCTTAGATCTGATATATTATCTGTACAACCAGTGTGTTAATCCCAACAACTGGTATCAGAGCTTTGTTTGAGGGTTTTGTGTATTGACAGATTTACTCATAGAGGGTTTTATGATTGACTAGGAGCTACAACATTGGCAGAAGAAAAAAAATACAAGGTATAGAATTATGGAATATGCAGATTGAGGATTATTTGTATCAAAGAAATTTGTACTTACTGTTGGATGAAAATTCTAGACTTACAAAGATGACTAATGATGTCCTATTGTTGGTTCCTTATTATCAAAGTAATCTTCGTCAAAAATCTCATTTTCAATAACCATTAGTATTTTCTCTCCACTAGCATACTTATGACCTCTAGACCATTTAGTATCACAATGCCAACGTAGGCATTTTTCTCTTTTTTTTGCCTCCTAGTGAGGGGAGACCTTGGTAGATTGGCTTAGGTTAAAAGAGTTGACCACATTTCTAGTAATAATATTAGTTGCCTATTTCTCTGCCCATCCATAGTTTGACCTTACATGAATCTCTTAGTAGCAAAGTTTTGTTGTTCAATGTGTAGTGCTTATTGCACAACTTTCATAATTGTACATGATTCTAACAAACGAACATCGTGGTTAACTCGATTATTTAGTCCATTGATATAAACTTTTAGTCTCTTGTAAGGTGTCATTTCAAATTTCTAGATCGCCAATCTCATATGCTCAACATTATATTCAATTACCGATCATGTTTATTTCATATATGCTAATTGGGTGAAGTAACTTCCCTTCCACGGATGCTAATAACAAGTTGTTAAGTCATTAAATTCATCTGAACTAAGCACCTACCCTTTTTAGTCACTCATCATCCATTAATACCACTAACATGGTTCATATTCTAAATGTAATGTAAGTTATGTAAACCATTACATTATTTGGTATATTGTAAATATTAAAGTACTCTCCATGCTACTTATCCATTAGGTTACATATGTACCATAAAAAATTCGAATGTGTAACTTTGGTAGATTCAATTTTGACCCTTGTAATGATTTTCCTATGTTGGTTTTTGCGCCCTCCCAAGTGGTTTAGTTATGTATGAGTGGTTGTATTAGGTGGATTACTTAAGGTTTTCTATTCATATACTATGTCATTTTAAAGCCTATTTAAACCCTCATTCAAAGATGTTACAATTGGGACAAGTAATTTCTCCTAGATAACAATTACCACAATTTTTCATTTTGTAGGGGTGTCACCCTCAATTTTAGGTGGTGGACAATAAAGAACATCATCATTTAGTGGTTTAAGAAAGGGCATCTCTTTCAAACAACATGGCTATTGATTTGACTTGCTTTTTTACTTTCCAATTTATGCTCAATCCGATGGGGAAAGTATATGGAGTGAGTAGTAATCATAAACCATCAAACTATGTGTTATATCCAAATGAGATGTTCTAATGTTGACCAAAATAGACCAACAAAATTTTAAATATATAATGCTTAATAGTGCCTCTTTATAGTTTTTTTTGTCTGGTTTTGTTCGCCCTTGTGGCCACTTCTTGTTTCCTTCATGGCTACCCTGTTACCAAAGTACTCCAGCACACCCCTTGCGACAACGATTATCATGGACTAGACAAATTATGTTTCTCGCATCCCCACCTAGCATTCAGTTCC
>CM034147.1:39277514-39292994 GCA_019776745.2 Taxus chinensis
GAGTATATAAGAATTTCGTCCAAGAATACAAGCACGAACTTGTCTAGGTATTCTTGAAAAATATTATTCATCAAATTCATGAAGGCGACAGGTGCATTTGTCAACCCAAAAGGTAACACCGTGAATTCATAATGCCCGTACCTTGTTCTAAAAGCTGTTTTATGAATATCTTCTTCCTTTATTCTCCGCTGATGATATCCCGATCGAAGATCTATTTTTGAATAGACTGATGCTCCACACATCTGGTCGAACAGATCATCAATCCTAGGAAGTGGGTATCTATTCTTAATAGTTGCCTTATTCAACATTCTGTAATCAATGCACAGTCTCAGTGTGTCATCCTTCTTCTTTACAAAAATTACCGACACTCCCCATGGTGAGACTCTCGGTCTTATCAGCCCCTTAGTCAAAAGTTCCTGTAATTGAGCCTTAAGCTCCACCAACTCAAGGGTGGTCATTCTGTAAGGTGCCTTAGATATGGGTTCAGTTCCTGGCTTGATCTCTATTGCAAAGTCAAACTCTTGTTTGGGCGGAAGACCTAGTAATTCCTCTGGAAATACATCACTGAAATCCCTTGATAATGGGTACCTTTCCATGAAATCATTATCTTCCTCAACATTTTCTATCATTTTTACGGCATACAAGGTGCAACCTCTATTTTTAGCCCTTTTTAGTTGCATAGCTGTTAGTTTCCTAACTGCAACCTCACGCCTTACACCTTGAATGACTGTTGCTTTCTACAGCTCATCAAAACAACAAATTTGTTTTTCATAACAATCGACCTTTTCCTTATGTTATGCCAACCAGTTAACTCCAATAATGATATCATATGATCCTAAAGGAGTGATATACAGGTCAACTTCGGTGGAGAAACTGGGCAAGTCAAGAATTTCCCCAAAAAGGCACATTTCGACTGTATGGACAACATTATTCCCATAATGCACTGTCCATGTCTTATCCATTCGTTCAAATTTTCTTTTTAATTTCATTGCAAGTTTAGTAGAAATAAAGCATTCAATAGCTCCAGTATCAAAAATTATGACTACAAGTGTACCGAATAACTTACCCAGAACTTCTATGGGTGTAACTTGCTTTTTAGCTTGTTTGTTAGCCACTGCAGCGTGTATCCTATGCTGCTGATCGCGATCATCCTTTTTCAAAGGACAGTGACTCGCGTAATGGTCCTTTCCACAGTTGAAGCATCCTCCAACTGACGCTTTCCTAGGCTCGAATTTGCTACCAGCTTTGAAGTTATCACTCTGGCTTCCATAGGACTTTTGTCCATTACCACTAACTTTTGCGAAGCTGCTCCGTAAATTATTTACAAGTTTGTTCATTACTGATTTCTTCTTGTTATCTACAACAATTTTGTGTTTCACACCAAACCTTTTCCAAGGCCCCCTTTTGTGTGCGAGAGATGAAGAAGAGTTGGGAATCTTCTTCCTAATCTCCTCCCTATGAGCAGAAATTGCTCTCAATTTCTGTTCTTGTCTTATTGCCTTTTCGACAACTCCTTCCATAGTGGTTGGACCGTGGACATCCACTTCGCCACCGATGATGGGATTCAGTCCCATTATGAACTTTCATATTCTGAACTTCTTGTCAGCTTGGTACTGCGGCACATACTTAAGGAGTTTAGTAAACCCTTCCCAGTATTCTGTCACCGTCAGCCTTCCTTGTGACCAGTTCTGAAATTCAGTCATTTTCCTATCAAAATAGAGTTGAGGCAGCCACCGTTGCCTAAAGTAACCCTTAAATTAATCCCAAGTTATGTCTGTTTCGACAATATTCAACTCAACCTTATGGTTGTCCCACCATGATGATGCTTCATGAGAAAGCTGATATGCTCCCCATATCGCTTTGGTCTCCTCGGAGAAGTTTCTTATTGCAAAGTACTTCTCCATTTCACTGAGCCAATTTTTAGCTCCGTCCCCAAGTCTTGTTCCATCAAAATTTGGAGGACTTATTCTCTTTATATCATTTGTAAGTTCAGCTGCTAATCTTGCCCTTTTATTTTCAGGATGATTAGGAGAATTCATATTACTATTATCAACACCTAGAATCCCTCCATTGGTGTTGTCCACAGGAGGTGGCTGACCATTTATATCAGCTTCTTCTTCCTCCTCCTCATTGCCCATTGATTGTTGTTCCAAAACAGTCAGACGATCTCTCGATCCAGTAGGGCAGCTAGGATTTCATCTAGCTTTTGAGCAATTGCTACTTCTCCACCCGGTAACGGGTTGTTCACAGCATTTCCTCTTGTTCTAACCATTTTCTGTTCAATAAGAAAATGTAAACCTTATTAAATTGTGGACTCATTAGGTCCAAGAGCTACAACCTTCAGCTCTGATACCAAGATGTAACATCCCCATTTTAAGATACTAGAACAAGGGCATTTTTATTTTTATTTTTATACAACGTTCTCTGTTCTGAATTATGTAATTCAAACACACGTTCAAGTTTTAATAATTGTTCTCTGTCCAATTAATGTAATTCGATCACACAATTCTTTTTAAAACCAATGTTCTCTGTTCGCATATTTACAATATGGAACACACATTCAATGTCATTCAATCATACAACAGATACCATATGCTGCTGTAAATGACTCGAAGAACTACCGATCTCCCATTTTATGGCTCGGAGTTTCAACGATCTCTCATTTCATGACTCGGTGGCTTACCGATCCTTCATGTTAATCCATGCATTGTATAATAAGTATACAGAGTTCTTTTACCGTTTCCGGTTATCGAAGTGATCCATTTAAGAGGCCTATCTGAATATTTGTTACTGATATTCATCTGACATCCTGCATCTTAAACTAGGTGATTAGGACAACGCAACCAACACTTGCGATACTTTGGCCAAAGATTTTCACATGCTTTGCATGATCATATTCCTAGATGTTATACACATCAATGGAATACGTCCTTCACCTCACTTCATCTGTTATCTAGAATGGTCTTTCCTGATCTCTGTCAATCCCTTCGTCTAAGTTCAAGCTCTAACCCCAACTAGCAATATGAACGAGTATAGGAAGTCACTCATGGTAACTAAAGGTACGCAGACATACTGTGTCGTCCCTAGGCGACTCCGTGTGTCTAGTTACCTTTAGTCCTCCGGAGTCACTCCATATACGCGATCACATTCCTATCCTCATCTAAGAACTTAATCCCAGCTTATGTAAACTTGGTGATTTGATTCAGGAGGGCGTTGTAACATGTTAGCTACAACATTGTGTCGTCATGAAGGACCCGCCTTCATGAAGACACCATACTACAGCTGGCGTGTGCCAAGGTCCTATGGAATCCTCTCATCAAGGAGTACACATCCAGCTCGAGTGCTTGGATTATAATCTTAATATTTAAGATCAATTATCAGCAACCACGCTAATCCTTTAACCTTGTCATTCATTATAGTTGTATATAGCTAAGAGAGACTCATTTGTCTTATAGCTTAATATACGTTTACTCCTCCATATCGAAGGGTCATATATTTCCATCTTGGTTCCTTTCTTTAAGCTTCGGACTAATAGTCCACTACTCCTTAACGTAGTAAGTTCAACCTATTAAACTTAACCAAGTTTTACTCCCAACTGTAATTAAATTTAGAATTCCATCTTATTAGATATCATTTACAACGAGGTCCCTTCTTAAAAGAAGGTATTTAGCTATCCTCCTGAACCTTACTTCAGTTAAGGTTTGTTAACAATAGATATGTTTCCCCATATCTAATATTTTTTGAATTTAAACATTTCGAGGATATTAACGAAGTCTGAATACAAGGTTCAGCTACTCCCTTGTTATTTGATATTCCTTAGCTTATAAACTAATCCCGAATATCATTCAATTAAGAGTTCATATTCACTTAAATCCATTTTAATGTCAATTTAAAATCATATTAACCCAAGTATGAACTAATTGCACATTCCAACTTAAAAGTTGTATTTCAGTAAAGAATAGATAATATGTCCTTTTAAAATCTATCCACTATCATTTGAATAATTCCCAATTAATGAATAGTATTATATTCTAAATTTTACTCAACTAGTTTCAAATGATACAGCCATTAAATATCACACTTTTCCTTGTATTCATCCATAAAATTTATAATCTATACAATTACCAGTCCAACAACTAGACTTCGTTTATACCAAACAACATTACAACACATAAGGAGAGAAGAATGTAATTTCTTCTTTTCCCATTTCCTCATAGAGGAAGAATAGCTATCAATACGATCCATCCTCAGCTAATCAAAAGAAGTATCAGAAAACAACCATGTCTTCGTTTTTACTCAAGATCCATCTGTAAAATTACTTGCAAGGGTCAGTTCATTGAACTGGGCATATTAAGCACTTGTCATTAAAATGAGGTGCTTTCAATTAACTATCTCAATTAAAGAACCCTTCTTTTATGAAACATTAAAAGGAACATCATCCAAGAATTTAAGTACCAATAAGGATGAACAACATAACAACCCAATCATATAATTACCATCCCAATCAGACAAAAGGATTACTACCTTTTTTTCCAAATAATTACTACGAGAAGTAATATCCTTCAAACAGTTCCAAATTAAAACATCTATAAGAACTAATACACCTATGTATATATAGTTGTTCTAATGAAAATGCTATCGATTCCATTCCCTTACAATAGTTAAAAAAAAAGATTCACGTAATAGATTTTAAATTAGACTTCCAATAGAACCACTTTCCTTTCCTTTTATACTACTCGTCTAATTTCAAACAATAAAACGCTGAAGAGAAAAGTAGTCATTCACCATGACTCATTGGTGTCAATCCTCAAAATACAACAACAAAATAATACTTCTTTCAATTCCGAAGAAAGTAAATAGTAGTTAAATGCAGATGCTTATACCAAGGCAGTACAAAATTCATTCTATAACAAATATAGATTTCCAACTGCATATAGAAGAAATGAACATTACTTCAAATTATCCATTCAACAACTCTCTTTCCTTTCATCATAACTGTACTGAGAATTTAATCCAAACGTGATATCAATCAATGATAACAGTCCAAAGAGAAGTAAATAAAATCAATAATCGAATAAAAGGAAGAAGGATCATATTACCTATTCTCATTGTCTAACCAAATATCCACTATTTAGAACAGATATAATCCAATAGTATGATTCATTCTGAATAGTATATTTCAGTATTTAAAAACTACTAATTACCTTTCCAAAAAGTTGACCAGAGTTCATTGCAACTGGTCCATAAGCATTAGTACCAAAAGAACCTCTAAATACAATCATTTCCTCCATATATTTCACTCAACGGACTTTCTCGTCTAGATATAAACAAGCAAGAATATACAGCTAGTTTTATCAGCAACTTTTGATCAAAAACAAGCATTTCAGCTAGACCTGAACAACAAGAATGTACAGCTAGCTACGAAATCATGAGTTTCATCATAATAGTAAAAAGAATCATTTTCTTAAACATTCAAAGTAAGAATTCCACTTCACTTCAGTCTTGATGAAACAACAAGAATTCCAGAAGGCAGTTCGTATAGATATACATACATATATATGTAAATAATTTCATCATCCAATCCAAAGAAGACTGAAATAGTAAACTCTAATCCATCCGGGAATATCCAGATACCCGTTCCAGAATTAGGAAAAATAATTCCTTAAACAAAATCTTTCATGTATTCAAAACAACTAAGAAGGAGAGGGAGAAGGAGGTGTGGGAAAAGGGAACGTGAGAGGAAAACGATGGAAACAAGCCACACGGGGGAACGAGAAAGGGTAGTCTAGGCGTGGATACCCGTCAGCGTAATAAGAACGCATGGACACCAGGGCCAGGCGAGAAGCCCAAGGGTGCGCAAAAACCCGACAGCCACAGATTCGGAAACAATCTCCAAATCAGTATCTGTCCATTAAACGACATCCACAATGCAAAAGTTAAAATCCACTTATTATTACTTCAGATTTCAAAACATAGCAGAAGAGAAAAACTGTCAGGCATGAAGATTTGTAGTAAGAAAAACACTCGTTTTCTTTCCAAAAACGCACAAGAATTCCCATTGTATACTCTTGTAATGAGGAGTTCAAACCAGGAACAGAATCATGTGGAGCATAATTATGCTTAAGTAACTTAAGCTTATGCTTTCATAAGCTATGACATGGTTATTCTGAAAAACGAATGCTCCAAGACCTTCTCTAGACGCATCCGTTACAACCGTTAAATTCCATTGGGTCGGTACGTTAAAATAGGTGAGGTAGTTAACTGTTCCTTTAAATTTTAAAGGCGATTCACATTTGTTAGTCCAAACAAATTTCTTATCTTCTTTGTAGTGAGGGGTGATGGGGCAGAAATTTTGGAAAAGTACTTAAAGAACTTCTATAATATCTTGCCAAGCCCATGAAAGCTTCTTACTTCATGCACGTTCTTAGGCGCTTGGCCATCGTTATATGCGATCTTACAGGGCTACAGCTATCTCGTTCTTGCTTTAAAGTCCCAATAAGCCCAGCTCTACATCTAAAGGAAAATTTGGACAATTTACCATATAAACCTTCTCTTTCTCAAAACTTCCAGCACGATCCTTAAATGTTCTTGGTCGCCTTCGACATCTTTTAGAGTATATAGAATGTAGTTCCAAGAATCCAAGCACGAATGTCTGGTATTCTGAAAAATATATTCATCAAATTCATAAGGCGACAGGGTGCATTGTCAACCAAAAAGGTAACAACCGTGAATTCAATGCCGTACACTTGTTCTAAAGCTGTGTTATTGAATATCTTCTGCCTTATTCTCCGCTGATGATATCCCGATCGAAGATCTATTTTGAATAGTGATGTCCACACATCTGGTCGAAAAACAGATCACAATCCTAGGAAGGTAGTCAGTTTATCTATTCTTAATAGTTGCCTATTCAACATTCTGTAATCAATGCACAGTCGCGTGTGCATCCTTCTTCTTTACAAAAATTACCGACACTCCCCATCGGTAGAGACTCTCGGTCTTATCAGCCCGTAGTCAAAAGTTCATGTAATTGAGCCTTTAAGTCCACCAACTCAAGGGTGGTCATTCTGTAAGGTGCCTTAGTATATGGGTTCAGTCCTGGCTTGATCCTTATTGCCAAAGTCAAACTCTTGTTGGGCGGAAAAAAAAAGAAAAGACATAGAATTCCTCGGAATATACTCACTGAAATCCCTTGATAATGGGTACCTTTCCATGACTCATATCTCCTCAACATTTTCTACACTTTTTACGGCCTACAAGGTGCAACCCTATTTTTTTAGCCCTTTTTATTGCATAGTGTTGTTTCCTAACGGCCAAAACCTCACGCCTTACACCTTGAATGACGTTGCTTTCGACCGCTCATCAAAACAACAAATTGTTTTCATAACAATCGCCTTTTCCTTATGTTATGCCAAACCAAGTTTTAACTCAATAAGGATATCATATGATACTAAAGGAGTGATATACAGGTCACTTCGGTGGAGCAATGAGAAACGGGCAAGTCACGAAAGTTCCCCAAAAAAGGCACATTGCGAAGATGACAAATTATTCCCAATGCCCTGTCCATTGTCTTTCCATTCGTTCAAATTTCTTTTAATTCATTGCAAGTTTAGTTAGAAATAAAAGCAGTCAATAGCTCCAGTATAAAAAAAATTATGACTTACACGTGTACGAGAACTTACACAGACTTCTATGGTTGTTACTTGCTTTTTGTCTGTTTAGCACTGCAGGTGTAATCCTATGCGCTGATCGCGAATCATCCTTTTTCATGAAGCGACAGTGACCTCGCGATAATGGTCCTTTCCACAGTGAAGCATCCCTCCAACTGACGCTTTCCTAGGCGCGATTTGTACAAGCTTTGAAAGTTATCACTATGGCTCTTCCATAGGAATTTGTCCAACCACAACTTTTGCGAAGTGCTCCGTAAATTATTTACAAGTTTGTTATTATGATTTCTTCTTGTTATCTACACAATTTGTGTTTCACAAAAAAACTTTTCCAAGGCACCCTTTGTCGTGCGAGAGATAAGAAGAGTTGGGAATGCTTTCTTCCTAATCTCCTCCCTCTGAGCAGAAATTGCTCTCAATTTCTGTTCTTGTCTTATTGCTTTTCGACAACTCCTTCCTAGTGGTTTGGACCGTGGACATCCCCTTCGCCACGATGATGGGATTCAGTCCCATATGAACTTTCAATTCTGAACTTCTTGTCAGCTTGGACTGCGGCACACTAAGGAGTTTATAACCCCTTCCCAGCATTCTGTCACCGTCGCCACTTCATTGTGAAAGTTCTGAAATTCAGGTCATTTGCTATCAAAATAGAAGTTTAGGCAGCCACCGTTGACCTAAAAGTACAACCCTTAAATTAATCCCAAGTATTGTCTGTTTCGACAACATTCATCAAACTATGGTTGTTCACCACCATGATGATGCTCATGAGAAAGCTGATATGCTCCCAAATCGCTTGGGCTCCTCGGAGAAGTTGTCTTATGGCAAAGTACTTCTCCATTTCACTTGAGCCAATTTTTAGCTCGTCCCCAAGTCTGATTCCATCAAAATTGGAGGATTATCTCTTTATATCATTTGTAAGTTCAGCTGCTAATCTTGCCTTTTATTTTTCAGGATGATTAGGAGAATTAATATTACATTCTAAACACCCTAGAATCCCTCCATGGTGTTGTCCACGGAGGGGGCGGACCAGTTATATCAGGCTTTTCTTCCTCCTCCTCATTGCCCATTGAGGGTTGTTCCAAACCGTTAGACGATCTCTCACCAGTCGGGCAGCTAGGATTTCATCTAGCTTTTGAGCAATTTGCTACTTCTCCACCCAGGAGGTCGGTGGTAAAGGTGTTCACAGCATTTCCTCTTTTTCTCTACATTTGCTGTTCATAAGAAAGTTAAACCTTATTAAATTGTGGACTCATTAGGGCCACGAGACTACAACCTTCAGCTCTGATACAAGATGTAACATCCCCATTTTAAGATCTAGAACAAGGGCCATTTTATTTTATTTTTTATATCAAACGGGTCTCTGTTCTGGAATTATGTAATTCAAACACAGTTCAGTTTTAAATAATTGTTCTCTGTCCAATTAATGTAATTCGGATCACACAATTTCTTTTTTAAAACAATGTTCTCTGTTCGATATTTTACCAATCTGGGAAACACAAATCAATGTCATTCAATCATACAACAGATACCTATGGAGTAAATGACTCGAAGAACTACCAGATCTCCCAGTTTATGGCATCGAGTTTCAACGATCTCTCATTTATGATCGGTGGCTTACCGATCCTTCATGAATCCTATGCATTGTATTAATAAGATACAGAGTTCTTTTACGTTTTCCGGTTATCCGAAGTGACTCATTTAAGAGGCCTATCGAATTTGGTTCTGGATTATCATCTGGACATCCTGAATCTTAAACTAAGGTGATTAGGGACAACGCAACAACACTGCGATACTTTGGCCCAAGTTTCTCAAATTGCTTGCCATGATCATATTCCTAGATGTTATTACACAATAAAGAATACGTCATCACATCACTTCATCTGTATTCTAGAATGGTCTTTCCTGATCTCGTCAATCCCCTTCGTCTAAAGTTCAAAGACTCTAACCCCCAAACTAGCAATATGAACGAAGGTACTAGGAATCACTCATGGTAACTAAAGAGTACGCAGCATATGTGTCGTCCTAGCTACTACGTGTTGGTCTTAGTTACCTTAGTCCTCCGGAGTCACTCCATATTACGCGATCACATCCTCCTCATCTAAGACTAATCCCAGGCTTAGTCAACTTGGGATTTGATTCAGGGAGGGCGTTGAACATGTTAGCTACAAAACATTGTGCGTATGAAGGACCCGCCTTCATGAGACACCCATACTACCGCTGGTCCAGTGTGCCAAGTCCTTGGAAGCCTCTCACTCAAGGAGTCAATCCAGCTCGAGTGCTTGGATTATAATCTAATATTTAAGATCAATTATCAGCAACCACGCTAATCCTTTTAAACCTTGTCATCATTATAGTTGTATATAGCTAAGAGAGACATTTGCTTTATAGCTTAATATACGTTTACCCTCCATACGAAGGGTCATATATTCCATCTTGGTTCCTTTCTAAGCTTCGGACTATATCCACTACTCCTACCGTAGTAAGTTAAAACCTATCTAAAACTTAACAAGTTTTACTCCCAAACTGTAATTAAATTTAGCTTCCATTATATTAGATTCATTTAAACGAGGTCCTTATTAAAAGAAGGTATTTAGCTATCCTCCTGAACCTTACTTCAGTTAAGGTTTGTTAACATAAGATATGTTTCCCCATACTAAATTTTTGAATTTAAAACATTTCGAGGATATTAACGAAGTCTGGAATACAAGGTTCAGCTATCCCGTTGTTATTTGAATCACTAGATTATAAACTACATCCGAATCATTCAATTAAGAGGTCCATATTCACTTAAATACATTTTATGTCAATTAAATATTCATATTAAACCAAGTATGAACTAATTGACATTCCACTTAAAAGTGTATTTCAGTAAAGAATAGATAATATGTCCTTTAAA
The DNA here is from genome assembly GCA_019776745.2 of Taxus chinensis. Lineage (NCBI taxonomy): Eukaryota > Viridiplantae > Streptophyta > Pinopsida > Cupressales > Taxaceae > Taxus > Taxus chinensis. Next base: position 39,288,075 of record CM034147.1, read on the forward strand.
ATCTATCACTATCATTTGAAAATTCCAATTAATGATAGTATTATATTCTAAATTGTACTCAACTAGTTTCAAATGATTACAGCCAGTAAATATCACACTTTACCTTTATTACTCCATAAATTTATAATCTATACAATTACCCGTCCAACAACTAGACTCGTTATACCAAACAACATTCAACCATAAGGATAGAAGAATGTAATTTCTTCTTTCCCATTCCTCATAAGGAATAATAGCTATCAAATACATCCACCTCAGCTAATCAAAAGAAAGATCAGAAGGAAACAACCATGTCTTCGTTTTTACTAAAGATCCATCTGTAAAATTATTGTCAGGGTCAGGTTCATTGAACTGGGACTATTAAGCATTGTCATTAATTAAAATGAGGTGCTTCAATTAAAAATTCGCATTAAAGACCCTTCTTTTAGAAATTAAAAGGAAACATGCATCCAAGATTAAGTACCAATAGGATGAAACATAAAACACCCCCCAATCATATATTACCCATCCCCACAATCAGACAAAAGGATTACTACCTTTTTTTCCAAATAATTACTCCGAGAAGTAAATCCTTCAAACAGTTCCAATTAAAACATCTATAAGAACTAATACACCATAGTATATATAGTTGTTCTAATGAAAAGACTATCGATTCCCATTCATCACAAATAGTTTAAAAAAAAAGATTCAGTAATAGATTTGAAATTGAGACTCCAATAGAACACTGTCCTTCCTTTTATACTTCTCGTCTATTCAAAAATAAAACGCTGGAAGTGTGAAGAGGAAAAAGTAGTCATTCCACATGAAATCATTGGTGTAATCCTAAAAATACAACAACAAAAAAGACTTTTTCAATCCGAAGAAGTAAATAGTAGTTAAATGCAGATGGCTTATACCAAGGCAGTACACAATTATTCTATAAACAAATATAGATTTCCAACTGCATGAGAGAAGAAAGAAACATTACTTCAAATTATTCCATTAACACTCTCTTTCCTTCATCATAATTACTGAGAATTTAATCCAAACGTGATATCAATCAATGATAACAGTCTACAAAGAGAGTAAGTAAATAAACCTCCATAATCGAATAAAAGATTTTTGAAGGATCAGATTAACTTTCTCATTGTTAACACAAAATCCACTATTTAAACAGTATAATCCAAATAGTCTGATTCATGCTGAATGATATTTCAGTATTTAAAAAACTACTAATACCTTGTCCAAAAACGTTGACCAGAGTTCATTGCAACTGGTCCATACGAACATTAGTACAAAAGAAACCTCTAACTACAATCATTTTCTCCATATATTTCACTCAAAGGAATTTCTCGTCTAGATTAACCAAAGCAAGAAGACTAAGAATATACAGCTGTTTTATCAGCAACTTTTGATCAAAAACAAGCATTTCAGCTAGACCTGAACAACAAGAATGTACAGCTAGCTACGAAATCATGAGTTTCATCATAATAGTAAAAAGATCATTTTCTTAAACAATTTCAAAAGTAGAATTCAACTTCACTTAAGTCTTGATTGAAACAACAAGAATTCCAGAAGGCAGTTGTATAGATATAAACATATATATGTAACTAATTCATCATCCAATCAAAGAGACTGAAATAGTAAACTCTAATCCACCGGAAATTCCAGATAATCAGTTCCAGAATTAGGAAAATAATTCCTTAAACAAATCTTTCATGGATTTCAAAACCAAATACGGAGGCTTTAATCGTTTTTGAAAGGGCGTGAGAGTTAAAACGATGAAACAAGCCCACGGTTCACGAGGAATTTATATTCTATCGTTGTATTAACCATCAGCGAAAAATAAACTCATACAACAGTCTCCATCTATCATCCCACGGTCTTCAAAAACCATCCACGGACACAGAATTCATGAAAACAATCTCCAATCAGTATCATTACATAAATAAAACCGATCCACAATGCCACAGTAACATCCAACTTTAGTCATTACCTTCAGATTTCAAAATAGCAGAAGAGCAAACTTTAATTAATTAATATTTTAGTAATAAAAACACCGTTTTCTTCAAAACGCCAAGAAGTCCAAAGTGGTAGTCATCTTTATAATGACGAGTTCAAACCAGGCATTGCAGGAAATCATCTCATCCTTCCATTTTTACAAGAATTCACAGGAACTAAGAATGATACACCAAGCTAAGTAGTCAGCAGCACGAAACTCCATATTGGGTAATAAAAACGACAAATACCCAACACTGTCAAAACAAAACCCACACAGCATGGACAATTTTTAGACTTAATCATTCTGCAAAAAGAAATGCCCAGCGCAGGTATGTAACAAACGAAAACGAACTCGACCCCAAAAATCACCTATCAAGCGATATAGCAACATATTAACCAAACCCCCATCAAGGAGGCAGGGTTGTTTTATGAGACGTTTAAACAAAAAACAAACGGTTTAAGGAGAAGGGATTAAATGCTGTATTTCTTGTTGTGGTTCGAAGTAGGTAAAACCACATCCATGAGCTTTTTTCTCCATGGACCTCAGAAGGCTTACCCAACGCCACTACCTCCCAAAGGCTCAAAAATAGCCGTTTTTGGGCTTCTCCTAACCTAACAACAACAATAACCCAAAATACAGCAGGTTCGAAGATAGAACCATGAAGAAATGCAGAGAAACTAAAAACCCGAGTTGAACACAATGACAAACAAAAGTTCATCTATCTCTTTCCAAGGCAAGTTGAGTAACTAAGACCAAGGTCATTGAATGCATTGAATGCATTGTTTTCCTCTTACTTACGCCACCACCGAATCAGGTTGGCGAAGTTCCTTTTCAGAATTTTGCTTGCGATTTTCCTTAGCTACTAGTAGTGGATGGCCTCCAACTTTTCCTTGTTCCCGCCAAACTTGGTGCTGAAACTTGTAAGACTTCATCTTTTACTGTCATATAATTTCTAACCTTCCCTTCTTATCCGTTTTCCACTACAGGGTCCATTAAGTACCTTCCATAGGTTAGTAATGTTTCGATTTTATAGTCCATAGTAGGTTGTTCACCTCCTAGTTCATATTATTAGATTTGCATCAAGTTCATCCCTATGCATTTAAATCCATGTAGGGTAGTAATAGGCTATGGGTTTATAACATAGTTATAGGTTAGGATCTAATTCCATAAGAATTTAATTAATAGTTTCCAACGAGTATTACGACTGAGCCGTCACCATTAAACACAATGACAGGACGTCGTTTGTCCTATGCTCAACACTATATTGTGTCACTTTGCATTAGACTCCTATTGTCTTACGCGTTGTCTAGAATTACACTTGTATGTGGTTAGGATCGAACCTTTTCCATTGGTATCTAAAGTACCAGATATTGTGATACCTGAATATGCTGCCAAAAAAAAAAACCCCCCAATCTATATCAACCTTCAGTCTGGTTTCAGGGACTTCCTTTCCGATTTAGAAGTAAATCAACAAATCGATATCAAGAATGCACCAAAATACCTTGGATCATGAATTGATTCAAGGTGTGGTCAACAGCGAAAAGCGTTTCATCAAACATACGACAAGTCTGTTCGTCTCATTTGCAAAACACAAGCAATAAACCTCCGTCCTAAGTAAACAAATCTCCAATCCACCTACCGCGGCCCTCACAGTCACCCCCCGTACGCACCCACAAGAAATTCAAGACCGGAATGGACTAGGAACCGGGGTGCCACCTAGGCGTCGTACACAATTCTTCGGGTCCAGATTAGTAACAAATTCCTTTAAATTAAAAGTATATCTTAACTATTTATCTTAATTTCTGTAGTTACACATCATGAAAAGGATTACCATGATAGCTTACAAAAATCAAGGCATTACACAAACAATCACCTCCAACTTTCGAGGATATGTGAGTGATTCACAGATACGTTAAACACGAAGTATTAAGAAATTATCAGAAGTTATAAAATAATAAATATACTTCTAATATAATACTATTAAGGCCAAATCCCAAGTTTATAGCAAGTTGGTGTGGTGTGATTGCCAGTCAACGAAATACTGGAGCACAAATACCTAAAAAACCAAAGATTTTATATTACCATTTAGGGTTTTGGCCTTTTCTTGGAATTCATTCAGATGTTTTATCTTACGGCTAATTTTTCTGCGTCTTCAATGTAGAGCCCACTTCAGAGTTAGAAGAGAAAAATTTCTAGGATCAACTTGCGCAAATATCTGCCCACTTGGGAACATGAAAAACATGATTTGGAATAGATCTAGCATGTAGAGTGGCCACGAGCTTGATATGGTTTGAGATGGATATCTGAAGTTGGGGCAAAGCTTGGAGAAAAGCGTTGAAGTGATCTCAAAGGGCGAATTTAATTCGTGACTCGTAGTGTAGGGTGCCGAGAAGGCTCTATAGGAGCGACATTGGTGCCAAAGGGCAAGATGTGCTCACAATGGTCTTGATCTAGATTACTCAGATCAATTCGAGCTCAATGTGTAGACAAGCTAGGGGAGATGAGGGATAGCTTGGTTGTAGAACAAAGAAGGAGATTGAGGAAAAGCTATTTGGGGCTTACTTTCAGCAAAAACCAAAGCTCGAGTTCACTTGAGGAGCTCACAGATTGATCACCCTTGCACAAGGAACAATCCGAGGTAAGTGCAGTTGCTCCTTAATGCAAAGGTTAATTGGACCTATCCAAGATGGAAGGATATAGGGCGGAGAAGAGGAGTAATTTGTAGAGGGGACAGACAAGCAGAGACAAGCTTCTTTGTCCATTATAAACACCCCTCCAAGTCATTATTGGTATCTTCTCTCTAACCATTTTTCAATAGAAGTGATGTGGAGGCCAACAAGAACATTTGTGCTCAAGAAATGCGGCTCAACTATATGCCTGAGGGTTGGGAAGAGGTTTGTGGATAGATTAAGTGGGAGTATGAAGGGTGGGTGTGTTTA